>BLKM01001554.1:599951-659157 GCA_013340265.1 Coptotermes formosanus
ATTATTTCCCTATACAGCATTAACTGACTGGTTTTTATAACCGAGACGGAGTGTGTTTACTGCGCGGTACGGACCGGGTCTTCGTTTAAAGACCAGTGGTTACTATATGTACCGCCAGGTTTAACATTCACAAATTCTACGTTCTGCCCACACAGTGTGTTTGCGCGTTTTGTGTGGATCTCAGAACAAACAGCGATTATTTCCCTACACAGCATTAACTGACTGGTTTCTATAACCGAGACGGAGTGTGTTTACTGCGCGGTACGGACTGGGTCTTCTTTAAAGCCCAGTGGTTACTATATGTACCGCCAGGTTTAACATTCACAAATTCTACGTTCTGCCCACACAGTGTGTTTATGTGTTTTGTGTGGATCTCAGAACAAACAGCGATTATTTCCCTATACAGCATTAACTGACTGGTTCTTATAACCGAGACTGAGTGTCTACTGCGCGGTACGGACTGGGTCTTCCTTTAAAGCCCAGTGGTTACTATATGTACCGCCAGGTTTAACATTCACAAATTCTACGTTCAGCCCACACAGTGTGTTTATGTGTTTTGTGTGGATCTCAGAACAAACAGCGATTATTTCCCTATACAGCATTAACTGACTGGTTTTTATAACCGAGACTGAGTGTTTACTGCGCGGTACGGACTGGGTCTTCTTTAAAGCCCAGTGGTTACTATATGTACCGCCAGGTTTAACATTCACAAATTCTACGTTCTGCCCACACAGTGTGTTTGCGCGTTTTGTGTGGATCTCAGAACAAACAGCGATTATTTCCCTACACAGCATTAACTGACTGGTTTCTATAACCGAAACGGAGTGTGTTTACTGCGCGGTACGGGCTGGGTCTTCCTTTAAAGCCCAGTGGTTACTATATGTACCGCCAGGTTTAACATTCACAAATTCTACGTTCTGCCCACACAGTGTATTTATGTGTTTTGTGTGGATCTCAGAACAAACAGCGATTATTTCCGTATATAACATTAACTGACTGGTTTTTGTAACCGAGACGGAGTGTGTTTACTGCGCGGTACGGACTGGGTCTTCCTTTAAAGCCCAGTGGTTACTATACGTACCGCCAGGTTTAACATTCACAAATTCTACGTTCTGCCCACACAGTGTGTTTATGTGTTTTGTGTGGATCTCAGAACAAACAGCGATTATTTCCCTATACAGCATTAACTGACTGGTTTTTGTAACCGAGACGGAGTGTGTTTACTGCGCGGTACGGACTGGGTCTTCCTTTAAAGCCCAGTGGTTACTATATGTACCGCCAGGTTTAACATTCACAAATTCTACGTTCTGCCCACACAGTGTATTTATGTGCTTTGTGTGGATCTCAGAACAAACAGCGATTATTTCCCTATACAGCATTAACTGACTGGTTTTTATAACCGAGACGGAGTGTGTTTACTGCGCGGTACGGACTGGGTCTTCGTTTAAAGCCCAGTGGTTACTATATGTACCGCCAGGTTTAACATTCACAAATTCTGCGTTCTGCCCACACAGTGTATTTATGTGTTTTGTGTGGATCTCAGGACAAACAGCGATTATTTCCCTATACAGCATTAACTGACTGGTTTTTATAACCGAGACGGAGAGTGTTTACTGCGCGGTACGGACTGACTATTTAAATATAATTCAGGTTAATCTCAGTCTTTAAAGGGATAATGCTCTTATGCGGCTAATCTGGTGTACGTTCACAGAAGGTCATAAGAGGGGGCAAGCAGGTGGGATCCTCACCATAACCTGAGCTGTACAATTACGTACAAAGGATAGCGTCTTTGTAACCCAACAAAACGCAGTCAGGGTACAAACAAAGCCGGTACTTGCCACAGTACACACAAGTCATTAAGCAATTCCGACTTCAAAACATATATAATTAACCCTTTAAAGACGAAGCGTATCTGTTTTATATAAGGACTCAGCGCGTACCGCGCTGTAAACACTCTGCACTTCGGTTATAAAAACCAATCGCTTAATGTTTTATAAGGCAAAAGTTGCTGTTTGTTCTGAGATCCGTACAAAACACATAAACGCAATGTGGGCACCACGTAGAATTTTTTAACGTTAAACCCGGTGGTACGTAAATTTACCGCTAGGCTTTAAAAGGTTAATTAGAGCAGATTTTCAGATTTCGCATTACATATCAAGATGCGAGTTCACTATCAGGTCATTCAAAGTACCACAGAGCAGCTTACGGACACTCTCCCACAACAGTGTCGAAGTTAACAGTATATAAGAATGTAAAGTGAAGAGACTGGAAAAGTTAACGAAGATATGAGAAAGTTGAAGTTTAAATAAACAGAGCGAATGTTGGTAGGCAGTGAAGAATGTAGACTTTTGTTAAAGTATTTTGTCCAACGCACATTCCTTTGTTTATAAAAGAAACAGTTTTGTCGGGAACAGTATGCAGTGAGAGTGGCCCCAGAAACACCAAACCGTCAGATTCACTGAAACACCGCCACACTCTTAAACCTTTCAAAGCCTAGCGGTAACTTTACATACGCCCAGGTTTAACATTAAAAAATTCTACGTGGTGCCCACATTACGTTTATGTGTTTTGTACGGATCTCAGAACAAACAGCAACTTTTGCCTTATAAAACATTAAGAGACTGGTTTCTATAACCAAAGTGGAGAGTGTTTACAGCGCGGTATGCACTGAGTCGTTATATAAAACAGATACGCTTCGTCTTTAAAGGGATAATGATCTCGGCGTTTGTGCTGTCCGTTTGGTCAGCAAGCCCGACAGTACAAGAGCCAATGTAAGTACACAAAAAATAGACGACCAATTTGCCACTCACAGCCAAAACTTTGCCTGTCGTTTTGTATGGGTGTGAAACTTGAGTCTCTTGCAATGAGGGAAGAACGATGATTGGAGGTGTTCACGAACAGGGTGTCAAAGACAATATATGGGGCCAAGGGTCACAAAGTGAGAGGACGCAGGGGAGAACTGCATAATGAGGAGCTTCATGGTTTGTACTCCTACGCAAGGCGACCAAATTAAGGATAATGAGATGGGAGGAAAAGCCTGAAGAAACGAGACACTTGAAAAAGCGTGGGATAGATGGGAGGATAATATTACAAATTATCTTCGATATAGAACGTGAGGAAATAGATACATCTGGCTTAGGATCGGGACAAGTGGCGGGCTCTTGTGAACACGGCAATGAACATCTGCGTTACACAAAATGTGCAGAATTTAGTGACCAGCTAAGGAAGCACCGGCTGCTGAAGGACTCTAGTGACCAGCTAAGGAAGCACCGGCTGCTGAAGGACTCTGCTGGGGTACAGCCAGACCGCACACTCGCTGCGTACGCCTATCATATTCAACACAGAGTAAGCAGTGACTACAGAATGACAATCTACGCACTACAAACGACAATGACATTAAAACAAGGACGGCACTAAATATCTAGGAATTTTATTAACAGCTAAAAGCCAATCCCAGTGGCCGCGCGGTATAAGGCGTAGGTCTGCGGCCGAGCGCTTGCTGGGATCGTGGGTTCGAATTCCACTGGGGGCATGAATGGTTGTCTCTTCTACAGTGTTTGTGCTGTCAGGTAGAGGTCTCTGCGTCGGGCCGATCCCAGTAGCCGCGTTGTCTTACGCGTTGGTCTGCGGCCAAGCGCTTGTTGGGATCGTGGGTTCGAATCCCACCGGGGGCAGGGCTGTTTGTCTCTTGTACAGTGTTTGTGTTGTCAGGTAGAGGTCTCTGCGACGGGCCGATCCCTCGTCCAGAGCAGTCCTACCGACTGTGGTGTGTGTCTGAGTGTGATCAAGTGAAAATAAATAACCTCGACACCTGCTGTGAACAGGTAGAAGAGGGAAGGACGGCGAAACGATTAACAGCTACAAACATGTTCGGGCGGATACTGCAGCGTTTACAAAGCTCTTCGCAGCGATTTCGCGACACATGATGTTATTACGAACACAAACACACGGTTAAGTGAACAATTACACAGAAAAACACACGGTTTTACAGCGTCAAAATGAAATAACCATTTCCAAACACAATTCGCATATCATAGCACTGGCTATCATATCTGCAGTGTGTAACTACAGTGTGATGACAAAGTGTTTCCTATACTGTTCCGCATACAGCTTCCCCAATCAATATAATGAAACCAAAATGCTTAAAATAACAACTTGCACTGAATTTGCGTTAACAACAAACCGATTTCAGTACAACTGCATATTAACCTTCTAAAGCCTAGCGGTAACTTTACGTACCACCAGGTTTAACATTAAAAAATTCTACTTGGTTCCCACATTGCGTTTATGTGTTTTGTACGGATCTCAGAACAAACAGCAACTTTTGCCTTATAAAACATTAAGAGACTGGTTTTTATAACCGAAGTGGAGAGTGTTTACAGCGCGGTACGCACTGAGTCCTTATATAAAAGAGACACGCTTCGTCTCTAAAGGGTTAAGTACCGAGAATCCATTTAGTGAAACCCGGTTAAAACGATATCGGTTTATGCGACATCTCGTCTATAACGTCAGATATTCTGCGGTACCAGATAATTCCTCACTGTTAACCATAACATTATTGTGCTCGTTTATAACAACACTCTTTTATAACGACACAAAATATTCAGCCCCTTTCATGACCTTATAACCGAGTTCCACTGTATTAGTTTCGACATAATGATGTGTGTTATGCACGAGAAAATGAAGAACTGATACACTTACTCAAGGAACAGAGGCGTTTTGTGGCGATGATTAACCCTTTAAAGACGAAGCGTATCTGTTTTATATAAGGACTCTGCGCGTACCGCGCTGTAAACACTCCCCACTTCGGTTATAAAAATCAATCTCTTAATGTTTTATAAGGCAAAAGTTGCTGTTTGTTCTGAGATCCGTACAAAACACATAAACGCAATGTGGGCACCACGTAGAATTTTTTACTGTTAAACCTGGTCGTATGTAAAGTTACCGCTAGGCTTTAAAAGGTTAAAGTCGAAAAGCATTATCTAAAACGGCAGAAAACTTTATCTCAAGATTATGGAGAGTTATCTCTGAGGCAGACAGAACGGTAAAACACAGCACTACAGAATAAACCCGCTGTGCGGTCAGTTCTATCTACGAACAGGCAGTGCTGAAACAAAGACGAAGTGTATGCGACACTCCGCACTTTCTACAAAACTGCAGTGCGTACAGCGGCGTGTCTCATCCAAAGACACAGCGACAACGCACGAACTCCATAATGTTAAATGGATGTAGCACCTAAACGGAATGTGATATTGCTACAGTTCTTGCACAGTTTTGAAGACCACACACACTACCTCTTCAGATTTCGACACAGGACCCGGAAATTTGCGCACATTTCCGCAACCTGGAAGACACAATGTCAACGCTTTTCCTTAAGAATTCAAGAGGAGCACCAGCAAAATTATTTCCAGTTTATTGCTCCAGTTCATCAAGTGTTCTTGGTTTTGATCGGCAGACTTCCTCTTTGGCCCATCCTCACAAGAAGAAATCACACGACATGAGATTGGAACTTCGCGGGTCCTCCACGCCCAATCCACCGATCACTAATATAGCAATCAAGCCACGTACGAAGAGGAAGCGTAGGATGAGGTGACGTCCCATTTTGCATGAACTGTAGCAATATGGCGTTCCGTTAACGAGATACAGCCATTTAAGGCTGTGCACGCAGTTTACAATCACCACATGTTGAGTACAGGTCAATACGTTACAGCTTGTGACGCAGTGCTGCAGGTTGGCGTAGATTCTCCAAGTAAATTCGATCAAAAACTGTTCGTGGGACAGCAGAAACATGAAATAAGCACACAGTATGAGACAAAGGCCACTTGCTTACGACACTGACATGGTGCCTGGACGAGGGGGTCCAGCAGGTGGTGAGCCAGCGGCACGTAACTGTACATAACTGCGGCCTCACAGGCACTGTCCAGGATGTCCACGTCATCACCAACACGCCTCAGTCCCACCGCACACCACATCCTACTGGCACACCGACGTGCAGTTCACTGCTGTCAGCCAGTGCTTATCTGATATCTACTTGATGATAAGGTTCGCGAAAAAGGGTAATTCCAACGCGTCAAATATCTCTCTTACGTTCAACGCCTCCGCCTACGACTCTGCTACACATCATAATCAGGTTACCTGTCCAAAAATCTAGGAAGCCATTTTTTCCCCCAGTGGTGCAGCAGCCCCTAGTGGGCCAGGGCCTCCTCATTATCGAGGCTTCATGATCACACTCAGACACACCACACTCGGTAGGACTACTCTGGACCAGTGATCAGCCCGACGCAGAGACCTCTACCTGACAACACACAACACTCACAAGAGACAAAACATCCATGTCACCGGCGAGATTCGAACCCGCAATCCCAGGAAGCGAATGGCCTCAGACCCACGCCTTAGACCGCGCGGCCACTGGAATCTGCCGCGGAATTAGTATGAGGTTATATAACCTTATTGTTGAGATGGCCAGAACACATCTCAAGAAATAGAAATAAGACAAAAATATACTCCATGCATACCGCCTCGTAAGATGCAGCAAATAATTAGTTACTTTTACCTTCCAGTGTTAAGGCATGAGGTGATTTTTGGGGACCTTTTGCAGGGGAAAATGCTTTTTATGAAACGGTAAATACGGCAATTTAATCTTTTTAAAGCCTAGCGGTAATTTTACGTACCACGAGGTTTAACATTAAAAAATTCTACGTGGTGCCCACATTGCGTTTATGTGTTTTGTACGGATCTCAGAACAAACAGCAACTTTTGCCTTATAAAACATTAAGAGACTGGTTTTTATAACCGAAGTGGAGAGTGTTTACAGCGCGGTACGCACTGAGTCCTTATATAAAACAGATACGCTTCGTCTTTAAAGGGTTAAATTGAGTTTCTCCCCTTCCTGTGGCGCAACAGCCTAAATCAGGCCTAGGCCGCCTCCTTTTGGAGGCTTCACGATCACACTCAGACACATCACACTTGATAGGACTCCTCTGGACGAGTGATCGGCCCGTCGCAGAGACCTCTACCCGACAACACACACAATACATTCACAAAAGACTGACATTCACGTCCCCGACGGGATTCGAACCCACAATCCCAGCAGACGAGCGGCCGCAGATCCACGGCTTAGACCGCGAAGCCATTAGGATCGGCAATTTAAATGGAACTACTGTAGGTTACATATAAAACTGGACACAGCCTTTACACCCGTCTTTACAGATAGTGTCCTCTCCTATCTGAACATGATTTTCTCACTAAAAACCTATGACTCTCATGCCAGCTTTTCTAAACTGTCTGCTCCCAACCTCCGTCACGAGTTAACTAAATGCCCCATGCATCTACAGAGACGAGTGGACCAAACCAGCTTCTCAACACACTCAACATTCACAATCCTATGTGACGTGTGACCAGACGAAGGCTGTGGACTCAAAAAAGTTCCAACGCCATTTAAACTTTAACTGCCCCAGTAAAGTAATCGCTTCGTAGCCGTTATTGGAAGGCAACACAAAGGGGTTAGACACGAGCGGGGGGTGGGGGGGCGATTTAAGGGCTGGCAGAGACGGACAGTGGGCGAAATGTCTGATGAATGGATAAAGAGCATGCCTAACGTAGCGGTACGCTACAGCAAGACGTGTCACGGAGACGCCACGAAACGACACAAATCAGAAAACAGGTACAACTTGGCTGCTTACATCAATGCAACGGACGATTAACCTTTTAAAGCCTAGCTGTAACTTTACGCACTACCAGTTTTAAAATTAAAAAATTCTACATGCCGCTCACATTGCAGTTATATGCTTGGATGGATCTCAGAACAAACAGCAACTTCTGCCTTATACAACATTAACAGACTATTGTTTTATAACCAACAAGTGTTTACTGCGCGGTACTCACTGAGTCATTGTATAAAACCCACACGTTTCGTCTTTAAAGGGTTAATAAAAGATGCATATCTGCCGCAATATATCTTCCAAACGCGGGCACGGGGAACATCCCTCGTGTTGATGTTTGGAACAGGCACAAATCATTTCTTGACACCGCTAAGCCTGCTGTGAACTGGGGTGCCACCGGTGTAACACTGACAAACCCGCATTTCACTCGCACGGTTTATTTGTGTATTCTGCAGAACTGACGCCAGAAACTTGTTCTTTCCCTACATAGAGTCAACTGGCTACACTTTCAAATGGAGGCACGACGCGTACTCTCTGCACTACCAATAAATACAGTCGAACTCGGTTATAACGTCATGAAAGGGAATAAATATATTATGCCGTTATAAACGAGTATTGTTATAACCGAGGAGTATAATGTTATGGTTATCAGTGAGGAATTAACCCTTTAAGGACGAAGCGTGTCTGTTTTATATAAGGACTCAGTGCGTACCGCGCTGTAAACACTCTCAACTTCGGTTATAAAAACCAATCTCTTAGTGTTTTATAAGGCAAAAGTCGCTGTTTGTTCTGAGATCCGTACAAAACACATAAACGCCATGTGGGCAACACGTAGAATTTTTTTTAATGTTAAACCTGGTGGTATGTAAAGTTACCGCTAGGCTTTAAAAGGTTAAATGGTACCACAGAACATCTGATGCTATAGCGGAGGTGTCGCATAAATCCGATGTCGTTATAACCGGGTTCGACTGTATTTATATACGTCACCCCAAGACACGCCTGGACAGGCACAGAGGGGAGGGGGAGATAAATTCCAACCCATTCGCTATTTCGGTGCTGGAAGGAGGTGGGTGGGCAGCACCACGCTCCGAACGCTTTACCCCCGCGAAAGACCCGATACCCACTGTACAGGAAGCTGGGTGTGCCTCGGCACGAAACATCTTGCCGCCACCGGGATTCTATTCCCGGACCGTCCGGACTGCAACGAGTTGCAATACCGACTGAGCTATCGCGGCCGCCTTATATACAATGTAGATACGCTTACATCAGTAGCAGAAATACTAACTACAGTTAAAAGTTGTTCTTACCTACCTACCTGCCTCCCTATCTACTTCCCTACCTACCTACCTGCCTCCCTACCTACCTCCCTCTCTCCCTACCTCCCTCCGTGCCTCCCTACCTCCCTATCTACCTCCCTACCTACCTACCTACCTCACTACCTACCTGCCTCCCTATCTACCTCCCTACCTACCTGCATCCCTATCTACCTCCCTACCTACCTACCTGCCTCCCTATCTACCTCCCTCCCTACCTACCTGCCTCCCTATCTACCTCCCTACCTACCTACCTCCCTATCTACCTCCCTCCCTAACTCCCTACCTACCTGCCTCCATATCTACCTTCCTACCTACCTACCTACCTACCTACCTCCCTACCTACCTGCCTCCCTATCTACCTCCCTACCTACCTACCTCCCTACCTACCTCCCTCCCTAACTCCCTACCTACCTACCTACCTCCCTAACTACCTACCTCCCTCCCTCCCTACCTCCCTACCTACCTACCTCCCTACCTCCCTCCCTACCTACCTACCTCCCTACCTACCTGCCTCCCTATCTACCTCCCTCCCTACCTACCTCCCTACCTACCTGCCTCCCTATCTACCTCCCTACCTACCTACCTCCCTATCTACCTCCCTCCCTAACTCCCTACCTACCTGCCTCCATATCTACCTTCCTACCTACCTACCTACCTACCTACCTCCCTACCTACCTGCCTCCCTATCTACCTCCCTACCTACCTCCCTGCCTGTATGTCTGCACTTCTCTTTGAAGCCTAGTGGTAACTACGAACCACCTACTATACGTAACATTATGCAACTCTGTATGTGGCCCACACCGCGTGTGTATACACGTATTGCGTACGACTCTCACAATAAAGAGCCGATATTTCTTTACATAGCATCAACCGATTCACTCTTAAGGTGGGCAGGGTGTTCTCTGTGAGGTGCGAACTGAAGTTTTATGTGTAACTCAGTTAAATCCGGACCGGGTTAGAGCCAGGGTCAGTGTATGAGGGGATTAGGGCGGACAAAGTGGCACTGGGACAGGTCTCCGTCCGAGTTCACGTGTTCTGCACTGCCAGTGTCAGTCATCCCAACAGCCCCCCCACCCCCACACACACACACACTTGCGTCTTCAAAGCCACTCCCACAGCACCCACGGGCGAAGCCAGCGCAACTGTTTCCGAAATCGGGAAGCAGCAAGTAACAAAATTAGTTTGACTGCCATAGTTTAGCGGGGCAATATCAGCTACACTAAACTTCACCCGACAGACTTCAGTTTACACACATCATACCAAATGGATCCAGAACTTCATATTACACATCTTCCGAGCACTGATAAATTCACAGATGAGATTTACTCCATCCTATTGCACAAGTTATGCCGATCCCAGCGGCCGTGCGGTCTAAGGAATGGGTCTGCGGCCGTTCGCTTGCTGGGATTGCGGGTTCGAATCCCGCCGGGGGCATGAATGTCTGTCTCATGTGAGTATTCTGTGTTGTCAGGTAGAGGTCCCTACGTCGGGCTGATCACTCGTCCAGAGGAGTCCTACCGAGTGTGTGTGTGTGTGTGTGTGTGTGTGTGTGTGTGTGTTGTGTCTGAGTGTGATCGCGAAGCCTCGATAATGAGGACATGGTACATTGGGGGCTGTTGCGCCATTCGAAAAAAAATGCACACCTTATACCATATATAAGTTAGTCCGACAAGTTTCGGCTAACATATGTAGCCATCTTCAGGGAATAGATACAAAGGTCATGTTTGGTTAAAAATGTACAGCACTGTCGAAGATGAAGATAAAACGTACATTTTGAAGTTACTTACAACGTGCTCATATGTAATAAACGATAATGCGTACGACCACAGGACAAAATTAGCAAATGTTTTGCGTCCAAGTAACTTCTTTTCAATATTAGACGGAAATCTTAAGAAACAGGGCTAAAGTAAGTGTTCGTTCGATGCATACGCGACTTTGCTGTGCAGACAGTACGTTTTTACTTCTATATTCACCTGGCTTTATATTAAAACATTTTAATATTAAGTTTCACCACTGTGCAGCCTGGTAGAGTGCTACCAAACTACACCGTGTCACATGCTTGGAGGCAGAAACTTTCACAGTCACCACCTTGATAAAATCACCCTGTATGACACATCCGAATTAAAAATACAGCCGAACTCGGTTATAACGTCATGAAAGGGACTGAATACTTTGCGTCGTTATAAACGAGTGTTGTTATAACCGAGTAGTATCATGTTATGGTTAACAGTGAGGAATTAATTGGTACCACAGAATATCTGACGTTATGTGCGAAGTGTCGCATAAACCGATGTCGTTATAACCGGGTTCGGCTGTATATTACATTAAATCGGTCAGCCAAACTTTTTTTAAAAAATTCAGATTTGAATCTCGCAAGTTCCGTTCATATTTGCGAAGGTAACTGACAAAACGGGGAGGGACATCTTACAGCCTCGTGCTGGCTGTACCCTGCATTTCTGCAACCCCCCTCACGGTGACGATCAGCATGGAATCACTAACAGTGTGTTTATGCTGATATCTGCAGAACCACTGTCATTATGCAGCCACGAATAGAAATTCATTGGATTTCTCTCCGAATTAGCATTTAAAGGGGAGACACTGCGTACAGTAAATTGATGGGTTTTTGTCCTAATTAAGGCTACATCTATATATACATGTCATCTGCAGACCTGAGTCCTATTGTTCCACAGTGCGACGTAAATGCTACGCTCTGCCGCTGGATTGGGTTACACTTACCGTCATCCAGAGCACAACAGACCCGTGTTGCAGCGCGTGTAGGTCTGTTCTTTATGCGTGCCGACCTAACGCGTCCCTCGCACTCAGGGCACAGATTCTATGAACATGCGACACACAATAGATACACTGAGTGTCAAATAACTGTGTGTGGGGGGGGGGGGGGGCGCAGAGGATGAAAACGTTACAACTCGTGACGTGATTCTCATTTCAAACAAACTCCGGCGAGGTTTGTAAGAGATGTTTCGTTTCTTAATCCTTCCCTCTTCTATCTACCTGTTCACAGCAGGTGTCGAGGTTGTTTATTTTCACTTGATCACACTCAGACACACACCGCAGTCGGTAGGACTCCTCTGGACGAGGGATCGGCCCGTCGCAGAGACCTATACCTGACAACACAAACACTGTACAAGACAAACATCCCTGCCTCCGGTGGGATTCGAACCCACGATCCCAGCAAGCGAGCGACCGCAGACCTACGCCTTAGACCGCGCGGCCACTGGGATCGGCTGTAAGATATGTGACTATCTTAACCCCGTAACAGCGCCAAAACCCAGTAACAATACAGTTACAATTACACAGTATATTTCCCCAGGTCGAGTACTATTATACAGGGTGTTTAAAAAGCAACTCTTTATTCCACAGCCCCCGTTAGTTTAGAACAGGCATAACGCATGTTAAGCCGGTAACAGCGCCAAAAACCAGTAACTGTACCGTTATAATTACACACTCTATTTCCGCAACTCGATTACTATTATACAGAGTGTTTATTTTCGCAAGGAGCCCTTTCGATAAGCTCCATTTGCAAGACGGGATTAGTCACCGACTAGGCAGGTACTTGGCAACTTGGAAACATCACTGCTGAGCGAACTGGCTGACCTTTCGAATGAATTGCACAGCCCGTCTTTTGTTCACTGCTTCATAACTGAGTTCACCGTGTTGTACGTTTTGACGACGCGAAGTGTACCTTATACTTTAACGAGTAGTTTTAGTTACCGAACATTATTTCATTACACAATAGTTTGTAGTCTAACGGAATAGACATGCCGCTGGTACTGAACTGCACGTGATGCGCGAAGCAGTGTTATCATGTACACTTATACCGTTACAGAATTAGGGCTGCATTTTAAACTAAACTGAACACAGTAAAGGTAAAAAGGTGAAGCTATCCCATTACAGGCCTGGACAGGCCCACACGGTTCCAGGAGGTTGAGGCTCCCAGATTTCGAGACAATCCACACATGTAGGTGGCAGGTTGTCAGCCATACGCACCGGCCGCCTTTAGCCCCCCCCCACCCCGCCAGGAAATATTCCTGGTACTCATTTCTGTTAGAGGCTGAGTCCACCCCAGGGCCATAGTGCGGCCGAGAGGATTATGCCAATGAAAAATTCCAATGGCACCATCGGGAATCAAACCCGCGCGACCTGCCGGTTTGTAGCGCAGTGCCTCAGCCAACTGCGCCACCGCGTGCCCCCAAACTGAACACAGTATAGTGAATAAGGCACTAAAATACATAACCACATATAAGGCGAAGCAAAAATACCGTAGAACCCCCGAATACGAGGCAACTCTCTCTTTTACATTGCGGTACATACATAGAAAATAAAATTCAGGATGTTTACAAAAGTTATAGAAAAATTAAAACAGTTTCAGATACTCAGATATAGAACTAAAAACAATACATAGAACACCCCGGTGCCGAAACATGTAGCAGTTCTATACTTGCTTCTAAATGTATATCATTAAGTGCATAAGTTGGTTGATGTATTGATAGCGCTGTAGCATGTCTTATTTGTGTCTATATTTAGTAGGAAATGACGCAATGACGTGTTACTGGAAAAATTCCCTAAGGCGTCGCTTATAAGGCACCCTCTACTTTTGTGCGG
This sequence comes from Coptotermes formosanus, assembly GCA_013340265.1. NCBI lineage: Eukaryota > Metazoa > Arthropoda > Insecta > Blattodea > Rhinotermitidae > Coptotermes > Coptotermes formosanus. Next base: position 613,549 of record BLKM01001554.1, read on the forward strand.
ATATTTCCGACGAGAAAAAAGCCTCCGCCTTAAATTCGGGTTTATATTGTATTTAATTCCAATAAACTGTTTGGTTTAATGTCTCAAACGTTTGAGGGATTCGATGCTGAGTGAATACCGCCTGAAACCAACGATATATTGGGATGAAGAATACAGGAATACATTTCCAATAAGGGAACAAGAAAACGAAAGGACGCACTAACAGAAAGAAAGAAAGAAAGAAAGAAAGAAAGAAAGAGAGAAAGAGAGAGAAAGAAAGAAAGAGAAAGAAAGAGACAGAGAAAGAGAGAAAGAGAGAAAGAAAGAGAGAAAGAGAGAAAGAGAGAAAGAGAGAGAAAGAAAGAAAGAGAAAGAAAGAAAGAGAGAGAGAAAGAAAGAAAGAAAGAAAGAAAGAGAGAAAGAGAGAGAAAGAAAGAAAGAAAGAGACAGAGAAAGAGAGAAAGAGAGAGAGAAAGAGAGAGAAAGAAAGAAAGAGAAAGAAAGAAAGAAAGAAAAAAGAAAGAAAGAGAGAGAGAAAGAGAGAGAGAAAGAAAGAGAGAGAAAGAAAGAGAGAAAGAGAAAGAGAGAGAGAGAAAGAGAGAGAAAGAGAGAGAAAGAAAGAAAGAGAGAGAGAGAAAGAAAGAAAGAAAGAAAGAAAGAAAGAAAGAAAGAAATCAAGCGTGAGAGGCAGAAAGGAACGCAATTCTATATTTCACTGCAGAATAAAAAACCTGTCCAGGCCATATAAATAGCCCGGCAGGCGGAGTGACGTAACACCAGCCAGTACGTACAGTGAAAGACTGCATTATGGATGAGTCTGCAAACCGCACAACGGCCACCGACTGCCTCCCACTTCCATTCAAACGCAAATCTAATGCTGCCACACGTCATCTCGGTCTGACCAATTTCATTTCCAACACGAAATGCGGGCCCTGTATAAAATGACAATCTAAATATAAATAATGGAATTCAAAGGCTGAACAGCCAGGTTAACTAAGCCGGCTACATCAGACAGACGTCATGAAAATTCCAACATGTTGATACTGGTAACACCTGTTTATAACGGAATCCCTAAGTACCCCGCAAATATTCGGACTCATGTATCGCCACGACAGCTTAATGTCTCACATTCTTAAAACCTCTTTATTTATTTTAAATGCTACGTAAAATCGTAACCTCACAACAAATTTTGAATCAATTGACAGATTTTCACGAAACAAAAATATCATGAAAACCACCGGCATCCCCTATCTTTCTTCTTGTTAATTTCCTACTGTCATTAATACTAACATGGTGGAAGTGCAAAACGTTTCGTTTCGTAATCCTTCCCTCTTCTACCTACTCACAGCAGGTGTCGAGGTTGTTTATTTTCACTTGATCACACTCAGACACACACCACAGTCGATAGGACTCCTCTGGACGAGGGATCGACCCGTCGCAGAGACATCTACCTGACAACACAAACACTGTACAAGAGACAAACATCCATGCTCCTAGTGGGATTCGAACCCACGATCCCAGCAAGCGCTCGACCGCAGACCTATGCCTTAGACACGCGCAAAACGTGAGAGGCGAAATCAACACTTGATGTAGACTCTTCAAGGCTGCTCTTCGTAACCAGTTCTTTAAATAAATGTGACTTTAATCAAGGGTAGGCCAATCGGACGCCACAAAAGAGATAAATTTAGCTACGGTTTGAAAGCGGCAATGAATAAACTAATGGACCTGTGCAGATGTGGAATTCCGGATAAGGATAGGTAATTAACGAAACACAGTTCTGTTTGAAACATATCGTGTGTGTCGGCGAACAAAAACAGGGCAGTGATGTGAAGGTATCTGTCAAATTTAACGTATTTCAATCACCAACAGCGCACACGAGGGACAGAAGGGCCCCACGAAACTGTAAAGTGGTATTAGTTATATTTTGACTGTAACACTCACCATAAAGACTGGGGTATTTTAAAGAAACCGCGCCATACATTATACCCAAAACCTCCCGATCTCTATCACACAGGTGCTACAAAGCACAGCGAGGGCACGCCACTACCACTTGCTCGTGGCACGCACGTGGCTCGGCCACGAAGTAAGTTCACATGGCATATAATTCCGCAGCTGCAAAACAAATGGCCGTGCCATGGCTCAGGCAGGTTAGTCGCCGGGTTCAATGCCGGGTCAGTCCATGTGGGATTTGTGGTGGACAAAGTGGCATCGGGACAGGTTTTTACCCGAGTACTTCGGTTTTCCACTGTCAGTTTCATTCCACCGGTGCTTCATTACATGGAAAAAAACGGAAAAAAACTAATCACATTCGTCACACGGTTGCACAATAAGCCTCTAGGCTGCGGTGCGTCCGTAGCGTCTGCTGCGGGGCCCTTCAACACTAAAAAAAACTCAAAAACGTACACTGACTGTGATTATATCAGGCGAATTCGTCGCCGAGGGATTGTAATCTGTTTACAGAGGCAAAAAAATTAAAAGATGATAGCGAGATAGAAACAGCTGTGACATGATGGCTGATAATCCGTGACACGGACTGGTATCAGCAGGGAATAGAAAAGCTGGTCCCACGATATGACAAATACCTCAGTTGTGACAGGGACTGTGGGGAAAAGTTGGTATATCTGAACCACAATAGGGTCATCACAAAACAATCGACAGTAACCATCTAATCAAGCACCACTGAACCAATCAATGCTCCTACATACTAAGCTTGCATGTCCCGCGTAATCCGTCTGGCACTGAAACCAACGCCGAGGGCCGTTGCGTGTGATGCTGGATGTATAAGTGGGCAGGGGTTAGTTTTCGCGCCTTTCTTCTCAGTCTAAGCCCTTCGGATCAATAGCCAGTTGCAGTACCGCCGCAACCACCCGGGTCCACAGCCAAAAACCAAATCTAGGTCACAAATACGGGTCACTCTACTGTCCAGGACACACTGCACCACATACACACACGTGCACAAAACCTGCATTGCCGATCGACTCCACCAGCAAAAGGGAGGAGATCCCCCACCCCCCCAACCCGCCAAATATCCCAAATGGAGCAGCTCCCCTTAGGAAACTCGGTGAATTGTACGTGAAAGTGAAGTTCAAGTACAGACAAGAACGAATACAAAGAGACAAATAAACAACCGACACATGCAAACCCTTTAAAGACGAAGCCTACATGTTTTCTACAGACTCAGCCCGTACCGCGCAGTAAGCACACTCCGTTTCGGTTATAAAAACCAGTCAGTTAATGCTGTATAGGGAAATAATCGCTGTTTGTTCTGAGATCCACACAAAACACATAAACACACTGTGTGGGCAGAACGTAGATTTTGTGAATGTTAAACCTGGTGGTTTATATACAAATATTCAGTCCGTACCGCGCAGTAAACACACTCCGTCTCGGTTACAAAAACCAGTCAGTTAATGTTGTATAGGGAAATAATCGCTGTTTGTTCTGAGATCCACACAAAACACATAAATACACTGTGTGGGCAGAACGTAGATTTTGTGAATGTTAAACCTGGTGGTTTATATACAAATATTCAGTCCGTACCGCGCAGTAAACACACTCCGTCTCGGTTACAAAAACCAGTCAGTTAATGTTGTATAGGGAAATAATCGCTGTTTGTTCTGAGATCCACACAAAACACATAAACACACTGTGTGGGCAGAACGTAGAATTTGTGAATGTTAAACCTGGCGGTACATATAGTAACCACTGGGCTTTAAAAGGTTACAAACCCAATCACAGCTACAAGTTTCAGATCTGATAAAGCCATTTTCAGCCTGTATACAATTAAGCATAAGGCTTGTACATTTTTCTCCGTATAATTGAGTACACCCTAAAGACGGTTCTTCCGAAACGCCGGTTACCCATTTAGCAGTCGACAAGGACCAATATACCAGAAGGCTCAACTCCTATTTTTCGGATCCTTGGAGTCCTTCGCAAGAACTTTGCCATCTGTATACTGCTAACTGCACGCAGCAGGGTCCTTCTTGAAAAGCTACCAGTTCTTTAGCTAGTCAAGAAATTCCCCGAATTTTATTATTATTATTATTATTATTATTATTATTATTTCTTACTGCAATTGGGTTTTCACCCGGTGGCCGCAGTCTCGCACCAGTACAGACACACAATACAATAACACATACATAAACGGAACAGCACAAATTACAGTACACGTATTGGCAATTCACCCACACAATACAATGTGCCTACACTAATACAGATACACCTACACAAGTACAATATACCTACACAAATACAATACAAGTATACCTATACAAGTACAATATACCTACACAAATACCATATACGTACACAAATACAATACAAATACAATATACTCACATAAACATGGAACCCGATGGCTCATTACCGTGTTCACAAGAGCCCGCTACTTTCTCTATCCTGAACCAGCAGGCCATGTCCTCCCACCCGATTTCCTTCCGTTTTAATATTACCCTCCAATCCACGCTTAGATCTTCCAAGTTGTGTCTTCCCTCACGATTCTCCACCAAACTAATATGCTACTTAAGTATTTAATTTGAATTTAACTGATGTGTTCCGGTACGTGACGCCGTGTAGCAGCTGTCATAACTAGATCTTGCAGTAAATGGGGGTGGCTTGTGAGAATGCTAAGTCCTGTAGAAGCTGTCATAACTAGATCTTGCAGTAAATGGGGGTGGCTTGTGAGAACGCTAAGTCCTGTAGAAAGCTGTTATCGGCCGTTCGACAAAAACACAGATGAAGGTATTTACACAGTGATGTGAATCTGTCGGACTGCACAGGGGTATGTCGGCTTAATGAGAGGTCCGTGTTACAGCTCTTAATGTTACCGTCAACAAACGTTACATTTTATTTGTAGCTGTCACTACCTCAACGTTTCCTCTTAGAAGAGCCAATCAAATACGACCGCATGTTGCAGATGTTGCCAACATTCGTGTAGCACACCGTGCGAATTGTCTGGGTAATTACAGCCGCCACGACTGCCAACTGTGTCGCAAAATTATCCAACCAGTATTCAGAACTAACAGGTCTTTTCCAGCAGGGGAATTTGAATTTGTGTGTTTTCCACGGGTAGTGTAACCCGAAAGCAGTGTGGATGGGGTGATTATATATGTTCACAAATTCTACCTCCGAAAAAAGTCAACGGACATCGATAACAAAATGGCGTCATAAATCCACAGTACAAGATGTCAGGAGACATACAGACTTGCTGCAAATTCCAAACCCACAATTTTTAACGTACTAATCGTTCCTCTGCAATTTGTGCCACAGGGATCGCACACAATTATCTGCTCCATTTGAAACCGCAACTGTATGACGAACACCAGTGTGACATTTGTGCCGTAGAGAGTGGCACTGGTACTTCAGTTTCCCCTGTCAGTATCATTCAACCAATGCTCCATACTCATCCATTCACATACCACCAACGCTGTATAATGTTTTTCTCCCAGTAATTCAGTTTCCCCTCTCGGTATCATTCCACCAATCCTCCATACTCATTCATTCATCTACCACCGACGCTGTATAATGTTTTTCTCCCAGTAATTCAGTTTCCCCTGTCAGTATCATTCCACCAATGCTCCATACTCATTCATTCATCTACCATCGACGCTGTATAATGTTTTTCTCCCAGTACTTCAGTTTCCCTTGTCAGTATCATTCCACCAATGCTCCATACTCATTCATTCATCTACCACCGACGCTGTATAATGTTTTTCTCCAAGTACTTCAGTTTCCCCTGTCAGTATCATTCCACCAATGCTCCATACTCATCCATTCATCTACCAAAGACGCTGTATAATGTTTTTCTCCCAGAACTTCAGTTTCCCATGACAGTATCATTCCACCAATGCTCCATACTCATCCATTCATCTACCAAAGACGCTGTATAATGTTTTTCTCCCAGCAATTCAGTTTCCCCTGTCAGTATCATTCCACCAATGCTCCATACTCATTCACTTATCTGCCACCGTCGCTGTATAATGTTTTTCTCCCAGTACTTCAGTTTCCCCTGTCAGTATCATTCCACCAATGCTCCATACTTTTCCATTCATCTACCACCGACGCTGTATAATGTTTTTCTCCCAGTACTTCAGTTTTCCCTGTCAGTATCATTCCACCAATGCTCCATACTCATTCATCCATCTACCACCGACGCTGTATAATGTTTTTCTCCCAGTACTTCAGTTCTCCTCTGTCAGTATCGTCCCACCAATGCTCCATACTCATTCATCCATCTACCACCGACGCTGTATAATGTTTTTCTCCCAGTAATTCAGTTTTCCCTGTCAGTATCATTCCACCAATGCTCCATACTCATTCATCAATCTACCACCGACGCTGTATAATGTTTTTCTCCTAGTACTTCAGTTTTCCCTGTCAGTATCATTCCACCAATGCTCCATACTCATTCATCCATCTACCACCGACGCTGTATAATGTTTTTCTCCCAGTACTTCAGTTCTCCTCTGTCAGTATCATTCCACCAATGCTCCATACTCATTCATCCATCTGCCACCGACGCTGTATAATGTTTTTCTCCCAGTACTTCAGTTTCCCCTGTCAGTATCATTCCACCAATGCTCCATTCTCATTCATTTATCTACCACCGACGCTGTATAATGTTTTTCTCCCAGTTCTTCAGTTCTCCTCTGTCAGTATAATTCCACCAAAGCTCCGTACTGATTCATCTAACACCGACGCTGTATAATGTTTCTCCCCCAGCACTGCGGTTTTCCTTTGCATCATTCCGCTACTGTTCCATACTCATACATTGATACCGTACACAAGCTTAGCAACTATCAGCGTCGTTACCATGTGTGCTTATTCGTCTCCTCCGCTATTCCACTGCAGTGTGTTCCTCAGTCCCTTCAGCCCAGTATTAACCCTTTAAAGACGAAGCGTATCAGTTTTATATAAGGACTCAGTGCGTACCGCGCTGTAAACACTCTCCACTTCGGTTATAAAAACCGGTCTCTTAATGTTTTATAAGGCAAAAGTTGCTGTTTGTTCTGAGATCCGTATAAAAGACATAAATGCAATGTGGGCACCACGTAGAATTTTTTAATGTTAAACCTGGTGGTACGTAAAGTTACTGCTAGGCTTTAAAAGGTTAAGGAGAAGCCAAAATCACTATCCTCAACTTCTGCTCCAATTTATCCTTCAGAATCAAATTCCATTTCGACGTTGCGTGACACACCAAGTCCGCGCACTGCTGCCTACAAGACTGTACCAGACTGTACACTCACAAACACTACCGTGCCTTCACCNTAAACTACGCCTTGGAGCTGCTGCTGTTGTATTTGAATTACTGTCGCGCCTTCCAAAGCATTTTGGGCCATACAGTGTCCATTTCGGCAACTTTTTATAAATTTTGCCCAATTTTATTAGGCTGTGTGAAAAGGGCTTTGACAGAAAAGGCACTATTCGTGAACACCGCCTCCAGGAATGCCCATTGCAACGCATATCTTCACTGAAAACGGAGAAACGATGCACGTCCTTCAAAGCACGTAAGGATGTTTTGATGGCAAAGCGGAGCGACAGCAGCGTTTCAGTTGTAGCCTCAAACTGCCATACAGTCACTCCAGCACGTAAACTAGACAGATTTGGTACAGCATATAGCAAGAAGACAAAAATTCAAGTGGACTGTCCACCTGCTATCCAAAATTACAGTAAATATATGAGACGTGTTGATCGGTTTGATGAGAACGCTGACCATTTCGAGTGGGTCTGGGAAGTAAGAAGTGGTGGTGTCCAATTTTTGCATTTGGCATTGATACTACCTGCCAAAATGCGTCGCATTTAGTGAAAAATTCAAATGCCGGTAAGGACTTCACCTACTGATTATTTCGAAATGCAGTTGTCGAGACGTACAGAGGCCTTTACGGGCAGCCTACAAAGGAAGAATGCAGTAATGCTCCAACGGGTACCCCAGTGCGCCCAGAACTAAGGCAAGATCCGGAGTAGCATACAGGAGTAGACTGCTCCAGGAGAAGGTGCCGATTGTGCCATCAAAGGAAAGGGGTAAAGTGCCAGGTGCGCCTGCAGATATTTTGCTGATGTAAGTTTCACACCCAGAAATGAGATACAGAAAAAGAAAATGCAAGTAATTGTAATGATGTAAATGATGTAAACATGAAGACAATAAATGTTTCAAGTCAACAGATATGTTTCTATGCCTTGTGCTGCGACACTGTATCCATTACCCAGTAAATACTGGATCATACGTTAAGTGCAATTCCTATTCCCAGTGTCACCTACAGGTGACACCCTTCTATTGTCCATACTACATGGAATTTTTAAAAAATTCCTTTTGCATTCATAAGTGTGGTAGTCACACACAACAAATAACACAGAATGATCGGAAAGCAAACGATAGTTTAACAATGGGAATTGGAGAGTTAAGTTCCTCGTTATGTAGTCTTCCGTACAATCAAGACGTGATTCCAGTGCCCTTGTACTGCACCTAAAAGCAAAAATAATCGGATCCTTCCTCCACAGTAACTTCATCTGTTTCATAACAATGCCTGTCTTACACATCCCTAACCCGTTCTCCCCTGCCACACGTCCCGTAGCTAAATTCGATCACACCACAGCGTGCCAAAACCCAGTTTTTTCTTCTGAAAAGGAAGCAACCAAATTGTCGGGTCAGGGAAAGAATCAGCACACGTTCCCCGTCACTAGTATGCCTAGCATTAACTCCCACTCACGCCGTCACCTGCATTCTGGACTTCGTTTCGTCTACAATTTCTCTCCCCTACGCTCTCTCACTTCGTGTCAACGAAATGCAGGCAGGTGAGCAGCCGGCCCAGATTCAAAAGCCTACAACTTTTGTTCATTACCTGTTTCCCCAAAATCGAATTTAATATTTCATATTTGCATAACTCAATTACGAATATGGCGTAAACTAAAATAAATTATTTAAACAAACAAAAGCGAAACACGGGGCGCGTAATTCACAGCTGCACTGCGCCGTGCGGTTCAAGGGCTGGCGCCATAGCCATTATTCACGTTGCAGCATGCGCAGAGCAGAAAATGTTTCTATTTTTCCGCAACAGGCATACCGGCGACCCCCCTCTGACGTACCCTTACTGCACTGCACTCAGAATCAATAGCGCGTGATAAATCACCACAAGCATTCAGTGGGTGTACATAAGGTGGAAAGGGCACGTGTATGAATTATGTAATTGGTTTACAGAGAGACGGATAGGAGAAGAAAAGGGGAACAATACAGTGGCACAGAAGAAAAACAGGTACAAATATAAGCCAGGCAGCTGGACAGTAGAGTAGGCAGATGGTAGACGGATAGACAAGTAGATACGCATAGACAGTGCAAAGTAATCACTAAGCTTAGTTAAGCAAAACGCCAAGAAGATGTATGGCTGAATAACGGCGTAGAGGTGTACCTCCACGTATTCTAAACCTTTGAACTAAATTGAGGTGAGTGGTATGCTTCACGCCCCGGGCGCTTTATCGCCAGCCCGTATTGGGTAGGTCTCAGAGCAAATGCGGTAGCGAAAAGAATTTTTGTTTTCTACTACTTGGGTTCAAACCCCGATTTCTCGGTTGTTCAGCCGGAAAGAAAGACAAATAAGAAGAGAAAAGAAGAAAAAACGGGAGTGAATAAGATGCCGGTAGAACGTGGTTTGTCTCCAGTTTCAAATACCGTTACTGGGGATGCACAGGGCGACTGGATATGTAACCCAGCACAGTGTTGCTGCAGTATTAACCCTTTAAAGACGAAGCGTATCTATTTTATATAAGGACTCAGTGCGTACCGCGCTGTAAACACTCTCCACTTCGGTTATAAAAACCAATCTCTTCATGTTTTATAAGGCAAAAGTTGCTGTTTGTTCCAAGATCCGTACAAAACACATAAACGCAATGTGGGTACCACGTAGAATTTTTTAATGTTACACCTGGTCATACGTAAAGTTACCGCTAGGCCTTAAAAGGTTAATGAAGTGATCAGTACCCAATCCCAGCTTTCGGCAATATGCAACGTACGGGTTGGACTACATCCTACGCAGTGCCTTCTAAATCGGCTGATCCTGCCAATTTAACCGGTATTAGGGCCCAGTTGGAATCCAGGGGACTAGGCAATTCAATTAACAAAACTGCCGTAAAAGAATAAAGTGGACAGACGGCAGTTAACAGCATGTCGCACCACTCACCGACGTTGCGACCGGGCTAAAGAAACAGGTACAGATCCATTCAGGTGCGTTGGCCAACTCTCTGCTACTTACCTGAAAAAGAAAGAACGGTTATTCACTCACATGCGCCCTATTGAAGTTATGCCCTAAGACAGAGTTATGGTACAGCGGACCCCTCACAATACCTCACCAATCGAGCGGACCGGCTTCCAAAAATGATCTCAACTGACGGTAACACTAATAAATAAAAAAACACGCTTAAATTGTAGAAAACCCTGTGCATCAATGAAAGCATCGTTACAAAACAGTTTTCTAGGAATAACCAAAATAAAACTAAGAGTAAGAAAAACTTTCCAAAAAATGTTATGTTGGTTAAGGCACTGCGCTACAAGCCAGACGGTCGCGGGTTCGATTCCTGACGGTGTCATTGGAATTTTTCATTGACATAATCCTATCGGTCGCACTGTGGCCCTGGGGTCGACTCAGCCTCTAACAGAAATGAGTACCAGGAATACAAGTATTTCCTGAGGCTAAAGACGGCTGGTGGCAATCTTACAACATTCATGTGCAGACTGTCGTGAAATATGGGAACCTCAACCTCCTGGAACCCTCACGGCCTGTCCAGGGACTGTTTTACCTTTATCTACTGTGCAGAATGTAGCCTACTCGACTTGTTGACCCAAGGGACAGGACTCCCAGACCCACAGCGGTCTGCAAACAGCCGGTTCGGAAACAATGCTTTGACACAGCCAACAGTTCCATAAATTGTAATTTTAACCCTTTAAAGACGAAGCGTATCTGTTTTATATAAGGACTCAGTGCGTACCGCGCTGTAAACACTCTCCACTTCGGTTATAAAAACCAATCTCTTAATGTTTTATAAGGCAAAAGTTGCTGTTTGTTCTGAGATCCGTACAAAACACATAAACGCAATGTGGGCACCACGTAGAATTTTTTAATGTTAAACCTGGTGGTACGTAAAGTTACCGCTAGGCTTTAAAAGGTTAATCAACCCTCTAAAGCCCAGTGGTCACTTTATGCACCACCAGATTTAACATCCACAAATTCTACGTGGTAGGTTCCTCTTAACCTACATACAGGGTGATTCATGACTTGTGGACATTACTGCAGGAGGTGATTTCCTAGGTCTTTGTAATCAAAAACCTAGGAAATCACCTCCTGCAGTAATGTCCACAGGTCATGAATCACCCTGTATAAAACTACACGGCGTCGCATGCCGGAAGAGAACTGTTTAATTACGTTGCAAATAATCTGATGTTCAAACAGAGACATCTGACACGACACAAAGAACATGACACGAACCCACCCCACACCCGTACCTACGTTATGCACAGGAGATACACAGTGTTTTTCAAAACATTTTGTTTCTTCTCTTTTCTCCGCCCACAGTCCTGTCCCCCACTGCAGGCTCAGCTAACTGACTGCACTTCATCTCCTGCGACATGACAGATTGTGCAACTTATCTTGTCATAGAAATTCGGGGATGAAGTTTCTATCCTACCAGGAAGTCGAGGAAAGTGAGGAAGGAAAAAGGTGGGGGTATCGTAAGATACAAATTGGGTCCCCACGTGATTCCGTCGCCCCCCCTCCCCCAACAGGACATGCATAACACTCACTTCCCGAACATCTTCCCACCGAGCGAGACATGATGTGTGTACCGTTAGCTCAGCAACAACGTGACGTGTAAATAAAGGTAATGTGCACGCTAACTAACTAACTAACTAACTAACTAACTAACTAACTAACTAACTAACTCCATGGAGCAGAGGCCTTCTTGCGAAGCTAACACCTTCTCAGCTAGTCAAGAAATTCCCCGCATTTTATGGAACCCGAAAGTTCATTACCGCATTCACAAGAGCCCGCCACCTGTCCCTATCCTGAGCCAGCTCAATCAAGTTCATGCCCCCCATCCCACTTCCCGAAGATCCGTCTTAATATTACCCTCCCATCTACGCCTGGGTCTCTCAAGTGGGCGCCTTCCCTCGGGTCTCCCCACCAAAATCCGGTATGCGCCTCTCTCCTCCCCCATACGTGCCACATGCCCCGCCCATCTCATTCTTCTCGATTTGATTACCCGACTAATATTTGGTGATGAGTACAGGTCATTTAAGGTGCACGCTATGAAGGAATATGGGGGAGTGGAGGTGTAACTCCACTCCCTGGCAATAATATCCCTTAAAGACGAAGCGTATCTGTTTTATATAAGGACTCAGTGCGTACCGCGCTGTAAACACTCTCCACTTCAGTTATAAAAACCAGTCTCTTAATGTTTTATAAGGCAAAAGTTGCTGTTTGTTCTGAGATCCGTACAAAACACATAAACGCAATGTGGGCACCACGTAGGATTTTTTAATGTTAAACCTGGTCGTATGTAAAGTTACCGCTAGGCTTTAAAAGGTTAAGCACTGACAGCATCAGTAAATTCAACCAAACCCTGATCGTGAAGTAAGAAGCCAGGCACTTTACCGAATGCGCAATACAGAATATAGAGATTTTGAATAATACTAGGAACTGCTGTAACAGTTGTGTCATCGAAAGTATGTACACTGTATAAGCAAATGTTTGAAAACCTTGATTGGGTTATTGTAATTCTGGCCGCCTCCCTTTATATAGACACTGCTAAAACGCGTACATCCGGTATAAATCCCATGTTGCAGTACATGGACGAAGAGTATCGTGCGGTTCGGTTTATATGGTCTCGATACAGAAATAAACGAAATTGACCAGAGCAGTGGACACACGTGCGGAAGTTATATGATGCGCAGATGAAACGTGACAACGAGACATGAACAGATAGGAAGGAGAGCCAGCCCGCCCCTAACGTGCTTCGGGGGCAAACAGCGCATCAAATTTGCGTGACAACAACCGTTACAGTTTCTAGCCGAATCTTGCTGGCAGCGCAGTATGTAACGTCATACCATGCGTGGCTCTAACACTCGTTTTTTCCCCTGTGAGATTATGCCGCCACCTGCTACTATCCTTTGACCTGTTCCTAATTATTCTCGGGTAATCCAATAGCCAGCAATTACACCGCAATCACCAGCTGTCATCGCTCATTCAAAAACACTGTCCACTGACTGACGCACTAGTCGACCATTCTGCAGTTGGCTTGCACAGCGGTACTAACTTCCTGCGCGCTAATAGACAGCATACATCAACATTCACCGAAACGTCTCAGATCGGCCTTTGGGACCATCCAGCCACCTATTCAATGCGTAACGGAGATAAAGCGGCAGAGGAGTAAAGGTGATCACTCATTTCCGTCTAATGCCAATGTTAAGAATAAGGGGAGCTGTACCTCCACTCACCCATAGGCCTTTATGGCGCGCACAAGTACCACTTCACTTTTTTCTTTTCTATACCACTATTCAGTCCTTCATGGTCTGTAACAAATACACTTACACATATACCAGTATTGCGCAAAAGAGAGGTAAACTTACCCTACACGAGGTATGCAAGTTCAGTCGAACCCGGGTATAACGACATCGGTTTATGAGACACCTCGCGTATAGCGTCAGATATTCTGTGGTACCAATTAATTCCTCACTGTTAACCATAACATTATACTCCTCGGTTATAAAAACACACGTTTATAACGACACAAAATATTCAGTCCCTTTCATGACGTTATAACCGAGTCCAACTGTATGAACTTCTTCACGATTACTGGGCATTACAATACCGTTATACATGGGCGTTACCTTCTTGGCTGTCCATACGAAATATATGCCACTTGCCACAGGGGCCTATAGTAAAGATACCCCTGTAAAGGCCTGGACAGGTCCTGAGGGTTCCAGGAGGTTGAGGCTCCCAGATTTCAAGATAATCGGCAGACGAAGGTGCTAAGGTTGTCAGCCCTACGCACCGGCCGCCTTTACCCCCCAGGAAATATTCCTGGTACTCATTTCTGTTAGAGGCTGAGTCGACCCCAGGGCCACAGTGCGACCGACAGGATTATGCCAATGGAATATTCAAATGACACCATCGGGAATCGAACCCGCGACCTTCCAGCTTGTAGTGCAGTGCCTCAACCAATTGCGCCACCGCGTGCCGCAGGGCTATACCAGTACAGCATATTTATGGTTACAGTGTCTAGCGTACAAATATTGCCCCCCTTAAATGGGCATGCAACTGACTTCAGTGGTCAAGGCGCAGCATACTTCACGTTCAAGAGAGGAACGGAAACAAAACGTGAGTTGGTGTATCATAACAGCCTGCCACCACTACACCCTCTACCGCTGTTCACATTCATACCACCCGTTTATCTAACACACATTCCATGTTATCTTTGCCACGTGCGCCTGCGGGTTCCGTGACCACTTCAACTGCACTCACCAAACCAAAATTTAATTTCCTTCCTTGCGTCGTGTTTATCCCACTAATATGATCCTCCCGATCCCGATGACCGTTCGGTCTAAGGCGTGGGTCTGCAACCGTTCGCGAGCTGGGATTGCGGGTTCGTATCCCGCCAGGGGCATTGATGTCTGTCTCTTGGGAGTGTTGTGTGTTGTCAGGTAGAGGTCTGCGACGGGCTGATCCCTCGTCCAGGGGAGTCCTACTGAGTGTGTCATTGAGTGTAATCACGTGCAACAATAACTCTCTACAGTTACAATGAGTAGGTAGAAGAGGTCAGAGAAAGAAAGAAAGAAAGAAAGAAAGAAAGAAAGAAAGAAAGAAAGGAAGGAAGAAAGAAAGAAAGAAAAGAAAGAAGGAAGAAAGAAAGAAAGAAAGAAAAAGAAAGAATGAAAGAATGAAAGAAAGAAAGAAAGAAAGAAAGAAAGAAAGAAAGAAAGAAAGAAAGAAAGAAAGAACGAACGAACGAAAGAAATTACATCAGGCGAAGGGTATAGAACCAATAATTGTGAACCAGTATTAACTGTTATTAAGTACGTATGTGTGTGTTTCTTACTTTATTCAACCATGCTTTCTGATTTTCGTAAGGTACGTAACGTCTAATGCATGACGAAAAAGAGGAAAATGGGCCATGGCCTAAGTCAAGCTGTTATTTCAGCCTTCTCCAGGTGACAACGAGAAAAACCAGACACGAGGCAGCAATAACAGACACCAAGACACTTCGCAATACACATACTCGTGCTTCAGTCTGCAGTACAGACGTGCAAATGAATGCGTCCAGGTCTACCGAACTTGTACACTACCACGTCACAGCAGCTGCTAGCTTTCCTTCCGCCATAATGTTACTCCTCAGCTCCCCGTGTAAGTTCTTGAACGTCACTCCCCTGCAGCCAGCCCTTCCGATCTTCACTCGATTCTCCATCAAATTTTAACTAAAAAAACCGCAATACGAGAACTTACATACAAAACTGCATTCATTTTCCAGAATTTGTGGCTTACGTCTTCTTATTATCTTCTCAGACGTCCACTTTACATCACCCTGTATGCGAAATTACGCAAATAAGTCCCATTCCGAAACAAGACGAAGTTGGTGCAACTACACACACACACACACACGCACTTGAACCATACAATCACAAGACAAACAAGAAATATATCTTGTTATCAGAGTTTCTTCAAATCCCTGCGTTATAAATAAATAAAAGCAAAGGCAGAAGGAAATAAGGCAATAAAGACAGAGACGGAAGAGGTAAACTAAGAAAAAATAGGCCTATATGCGAAGAACAAATTGCCGAAATAAAAGAAATATATACAGGGTGTTCCAGAATGATTAAGACGATTACGATGTACTGCAATTCACACACAAACAAAGTTACAACAATGAAATAAGTTGGAACATGTACAGAAACAGTGAAAGATTGCCGCCAGGAATGACGGTTCGCTTCCTGGTCGTTACGGGGCCGACGCAGCCATAACAACGGCACCGCAACAACCAAAGGCAGTGTTCTTGGGCTGACGAATGTTTACAGTGTCGTTTCCTACATGTTCCGACATTCACTGGGCAAGCGTGACGGAAACCATTCATATTCAACATTGGGAACTATTGATGGAAGTTTCGGTACACTCCTCTAGTGTACAGGGAGGGAGGGAGGGAGGGAGGGAGAAGGAGACAGACACGTTGCTATACTGACTGTCGCCGTCAAGTTTGTGCGAGGTCAGTATCAGTAACTTCCGAACCTTAGCAGGAGTCGATCACAACACAAACTGGAAGCAAAAGTAAGAAAGAAAGAAGAGAATGAAAGTACAAGAAGAGAAAATGAAAGAAAAAATAAAGGGAAGAATGATAAAAGACAAGAAAATGAAGAAAGAAACGTGTGTGTATAATTCCCACACAGGAAGCGGAAGTCAGCCATTTATCTAAACCTCAAAGAACACGCAAGAAACTCATACAGGAGACACAAGGGAACCTGAAAATTGAAACATCGAAGCCTAAAACAGCGAACTGAGAACACAACGAAGCCTAAAACTGCGAACAGAGTAAAGCCTAAAACTGGGAACACAACGAAGCCTAAAACTGCGAACTGAGAACACAACGAAGCCTAAAGCTGCGAACAGAGTAAAGCCTAAAACTGGGAACACAACGAAGCCTAAAACTGCGAACTGAGAACACAACGAAGCCTAAAACTGCGAACAGAGCAAAGCCTAAAACTGCGAACACACCGAAACCTAAAACTGGGAGCACTACGAAACCTCACACTGGGGACACCGAAACTTCGAACTAGGGACAGACCAACACGAAGAGCAAGATTGCAGCAAAACACACGCAGCACTGAAAACGAGGATTCAGCGTTTGGTACTTCTAAGACAGAGCGCAATTTTAAAACCGCCTCTGCAGCATCTGCCCCTGTCAGTCCGCTTACCGTCCAACCGAACGCGGACCACAGTTCGCGAACCATTCTCCTCCCACTCTCTCCTGCCACCAAGGAGAGAAAACTTCAGCTGCACTGGATGTTAGTCTGTCCCATTAAGGAAAACTGTTATAAGGAACTCGTAACCTCTGCGCAGGATGCGTCAGCAAACCTAACAGTATCAGGTTTAAAGCATTAAGACATGGGAAGCTTTAGGGGAACATCAAAGGCTGAAACACAGGCCATTGTCGTGCCATATCGGAGGCAGCAAGAGCAACGATACCTCCTGTAAGTGCCTCCTGATAAAGCGATCGATACGTGTGAGTCTACGAAATGCAGAGAGAAAACAGGACAGCGGGTACGTTGCCGGGGGGGGGGGGCCGGGGGGGAACACACACACACACACACACACACACACACACACACAGCCTCTCTCTGTCTCCACATACATCCTGTCGTTCTGTAAATGCATTTTCCTTGTAGCCCCTGTAAAATTGTGACCCGCCATTCACGTGAATGTCACAACACGTAATGCCACATACTCTTTCCCATCGACAACAATCGGTCAGAAAATAAGTTTACATGGCCTGTAATTCCGTAACTGAAGAACTTACACTGACTATGATTGTATCAGGGGAATTCGTCGCCGCGCGACTGTCGTCTGTTTACAGCGGCCACAAATTTAAAGACAATCGCGAAGTGTAAACAGCTGTGACACGATGGCTGTTAACACGTGACACGGACTGATATCAACAGGGAATAGAGAAGATGGTCTCACGATATGATAAATACCTCAGTTTTGGCGGGGACTACGTGAAAATGCAGTGGAACAGCTCAACCATTACACGCGTACTGCTCTTACTTGAAGTGAAAATACAGATTACAAAATATATGCACTGTAAACTTATTTTCTGACAAACGCTGGTACTTTTCCCTCTGCTATCCATTCACTACATGCTTGACCCTTTAAAGCCCCAGTGGTTACTATACGTACCGCCAGGTTTAACATTCACAAATTCTACGTTCTGCCCACACAGTGTGTTTACGTGTTTTGTGTGGATCTCAGAACAAACAGCGATTATTTCCCTATACAGCATTAACTGACTGGTTTTTATAACCGAGACGGAGTGTGTTTACTCCGCGGCACGGACTGGGTCTTCCTTTAAAGCCCAGTGGTTACTATATGTACCGCCAGGTTTAACATTCACAAATTCTACGTTCTGCCCACGCAGTGTGTCTACGTGTTTTGTGTGGATCTCAGAACAAACAGCGATTATTTCCCTACACAGCATTAACTGACTGGTTTTTATAACCGAGACGGAGTGTGTTTACTGCGCGGCACGGACTGGGTCCTCCTTTAAAGCCCAGTGGTTACTATATGTACCGAGAGGTTTAACATTCACAAATTCTACGTTCTGCCCACACAGTGTATTTATGTGTTTTGTGTGGATCTCAGAACAAACAGCGATTATTTCCCTATACAGCATTAACTGACTGGTTTTTATAACCGAGACGAAGTGCGTTTGCTGCGCGGTACGAACTGAGCCTTTAACTACAATTCAGGTTAACTGCTGTCTTTAAAGGGTTAATCACGCAGACGGAAAACATTATCTTTACACGTCATCGTCCGGACGCGCTCCGATTGGCGAGTGCTCTGTGCGTCGTCGCCTATTTCTCTTGCGATCCAAAATACGTCTATCTATACACATCAGCTGAATAAGCAACACAACTTCACCCTACGCTGTGAACCAATCGACTGAAGAGATAAGCCGATAAGCAGTACTGAAACAGAATTATCAGCGACTGCCGCGAAATATCAGTTGCCAGTTCTCCTGATGTCCTCAACCTAAACAAGTACCCCGTCTTTCGGCCACCGATACACTGCAAGTGACAGGAACAGCAGGGAACATGACGGCCCTGCGTACTGCGTTAGTGGTAGTTCGTGCACAGTACCAAATTACGGACTTGCAGCCAGTCGGTTCAAATGCACTACACTATAGAAGACAAGAGACGTTCAGAAATACGGACACTGAACGGTCCGTCATTCGCCAATGGTTCTTCATTGACAGCTTAGGACCGACATGTCAGTAGGGAGGCTAGACCACGTGCAGAACACCCGACATCCACTCACCCACACGGGCAGAGACTTCTCTCTCCCGCACATTGTCCATATAGGCTCTGAGACCCACCCCAACGTCGTGGTCAATGGGAACCGGCAGATATTTCAGCGGGGGGTAAAGCGGTCGGAGTGTGACGCCAACCGCTCGCCTCTACCTATTGCCGAATGCTATACCTGCACCCTACTTCGCGCCATTTCGGGCACATCTGCAACATCCCCCCCCCTTTTTTAAAAAAGCAAAAACGTGAAAACCAAACATGGGATGTTTCTGCAGGCCGATTAACAACAACACAACACAGTTTCCCGCGCACCCGACATTCCTCATTATCCCGCAAACCATCTACCTGTTCACGCAATGCGGCATGACGCAGCGACTGCGTTTCGCGTTTCGCACTCCGTGTTGTAACAAAATGTCTTGCGGCTCTTGCAGTCTGAGTGTCTGGAGTTAATTTAAAGTTTGAGCGAAAGCAGTTTCAGAAACATGACCAGAACTTACAACAAACCACAACTTTTGCCATTAAGATGAATGCATTTAATTTCCGGTACTCAGACTTCCGGTCTATTGTCATTACCAGTAGATCGCTTTTTAATGGTTTATTTAAGGAAAATTTACCACATACATAAGTGATGCGGGGGCCCCGCGATAGCTCAGTCGGTATAGAAACTAGACTACCGTCTGGACACCCCAGGAATTGTGGTTCGAATCCCGGCACATGCAAGATATCTCTGTCGTCCGAAACGTCCGGACAAGTTCTGAAGCCGATCCACGCTCCTATTCAAAGGGTGACAGGAATAAAACGGCCGGGGCGTGAAGCTGAGCACTCACCTCCATCTCAAGCAGACGATAAAAATGAGTGGAAATGTGCCTCCATTCCCATATATGCCTTCATAGCGTGGACAGGGACCGCTTTAGATTTTGAATTATGTTGGTTCGAAGTGCAGGGTACCACTGCAGTGTTGGTGGCCTCTAGTGGACAAAGTAATTACCTAACTAATTAACTAACTAACTCCATGGAGCAGAGGCCTTCTTGAGAAGCTAACAGTTTCTCAGCTAGTCAAGAAATTCCCCGCATTTTATGGAACCCGAAGGTTCATTACCACATTCACAAGAGCCCGCCACCTGTCCCTATCCTGAGCCAGCTCAATCCAGTTCACGCCCCCCATCCCACTTCCTGAAGATCCATCTTAATATTATCCTCCCATTTACGCCTCGGTCTCCCAAGTGGTCGCCTTCCCTCGGGTCTCCCCACCGAAATCCTGTATGCACCTCTCTCCTCCCCCATACGTGCCACATTCCCCGCCCATCTCAGTCTTCTAGATTTGATTACCCGAATAATATTTGGTGATGAGTACAGGTCATTAAGTTCCTCGTTATGTAGACATCTCCAATCCCCTGTCGCCTCGTCCCTCTTAGGCCCAAATATCCCAATATCCTCCTCAGCACCCTATTCTCGAACACCCTCAGTCTGGACAAAGAAACAGAAAAACAAAATTGTACTTGCTGTCCCCCCTAGAGCAACGTTCGCTAAAGATGATTCAGGCGGCGTCATTTGGCGCGGGGGGCTGCAGCACGGCCTCTGATAACGGATGTACACGGATCATTGCTGGAATTCTAACTAATAGAGCGAAACACATATTTGTGTAAAAGTGAATGTATGTTACACCCTCAAACACTTTAAAGTCTAAACACAGGGGCACAGAACAAGAAATAGAAGGGCAAGGGAGTAATGACAGACACTTTTACTGCGGGAAAGGGGGGGGGGTGGAAGCAAGCGCATCGCTTTGTTAGAAGATTCGCATGCTTCGCCCCCTCGTCCTTCCGTCGGGAGGAGTATGAAAATTAAGACGTATAAAGATGTTAGAATGGTGACAGCAGTAGCTTGAAATGAGGGCCGAGGAACTTTAAATGCTCATTAATGCCAAAGCGTATAATTTGTAAATTTAATGTAATTGGCTTTTACTTCGACGCAACGGTAAATTTGGTAGATTTAAATGCGGAGGGCTGCATGAGACGCACGCAGAAGCAAGATGGAATCTTCGGAACGATGGCAGCATTTACCTGAAGACGCAGGAAACCAAAGACAACCAGTGTCGACCTGGCCTTTAAACACTAACATTAACGAGAACTATATTTTAAGACAGTGCGGACCGCGCAGTAAACACTCCGTCTCGGTTATAAAAACCAACCAGTTAATGCTGTATAGGGAAATAATCGCTGTTTGTTCTGAGATCCACACAAAACGCGTAAATACACTGTGTTGGCAGAATGTAGAATTTGTGAATGTTAAACCTGGCGGTTTATATATAAACTAGTATGCTGCTGCCCGGCGACCCGGGCAGTATAGGGATACATATTTACGTATGTACCGTGGAATCCCAGCAACCCGTCGGGGCAAGGCACACTTCATGTAGGCAGTTACTGTGGAAACCCCACGGCCCGAGCAGGGAAGACACACCCATTTACTTAGTTACATTTGAAACCTCGCGACTCGTGGGGGCAAGGAACACTTCACGTACGCAGTTACTGTGGAAACCCCGCGATCCGGGCAGGCAAGGCACGCACATTTAAGTAGTTGCCGTGGAAACCTGAAGAATGTATATACCTGTGTATTACAATATCGTAGTGGTGCTCGCAGTTATCGTGAAAACCCGAATAATGTGTACGTATGTATATTATACTGTCGTATTAGTGCCCGGCAAACCTTTATGTAGTTAAAGTGGCAACCCCAATTAGTCGTATCTGTTACATACCATCCGCGCGTCCGTCGAACTAAAGTCTATGTCTTGTCTTTTCCTGCCATTTGGTGGCAGTCCATGAAACTTCAATGTGGGAGTGTGACAGAAACTGACAGCGTTACGGTGTATATAAGATGGATTTACTGCTTGCTGAGGGCAAAACGTTGAAGCATTTGAAGGAAAAGCCACAACATAAAACCCCATACCATGATTTAAGTTTTTTGTGGAGAAGAAACCCGCAGCAGACGCTACGGACGCAACGCAACCTTAAGGCTCCTTGTGCAACAGCATGATTAAGCTTATTATTATTATTATTATTATTATTATTATTATTATTGTCATTTTCCTGGTAACTGAGCACTGATGAAATGAAATTGACTGGGGGAGACAGAAATACTCCGGGAAACCCTGTCGAAGTGCCACTTTGTCCACCACAAATCCCACGTAGACTGACCCGGGATCGAACACGTGCCTCCGCCTTAGCAGGCGGGCGACTAACTGCCTGAACAATGGCACAACCTTAAATCATAACTTACACCAAAGAGAACATTGTTTACGAATATTTCTTTGCTATTTTATATCTTTGTGATTAACCATTTAAAGACTGAGATTATGATGAATTATATATTACAGGCTAAGGTCGTACCGCGCAGTAAACACTCTCCGTCTCGGTTTTAAAAATCGATCAGTTAATGCTGCATAAGAAAGCAGTCGTTTTTTGTTCCGAAATCCGTAAAAAACACGTAAATAAAGCTGAATTATATTACAGGCTCAGTCCTACCGCGCAGTAAACACACCCCGACAGGGTTTTAAATTGAGTCGTTTAATGAAGTATGGGGAAAGAATCGCGGTTTATTCCGAGATACATACAAAACATGTAAATAAAGCTGAATCATATTACAGGCTAAGATCGTACCGCGCAGAAAACACAGTTCTCTGTATTTACGTCTCCTGACATCTAGTGGCGGTCTGTGAAACTCGAACATTCTCATAGTTGTTCTGCCATGTGGCAGCGGCCCATGGAACTCCCAAGTGTTACATGCCTTTGCATTACTGAATGTTTATACAGATAGCATGAGAACATTAGGCACCTTATATTAGAATGAGCACATCAATTGCTGCAGTATTTTGACACTGAGATGCTACAGTATGTGCAGTTATATAGCATGAGAGCATTCGGCATGTTATAATAGAATGAGTAACTCAGTTGCTACAGTATGTGACACTGAAATGTTGTAGTGTAATGTTACGTGCAGCTGTATATGAATCACAGCATATAACTGCTGTTGCTTTCCCATATTACCACATTTAAAACACTGGAATTTCGTGGTGGTGTTGTATTACCTTCATTCACGCTTGATTCCATATACATATCATTTACCGTAACAGCATAAATATCGTAAGACCAAAAATGTCCACTGTTACCACATTAAAAGTTCGTGATTACACTCGCAAGCGTTTTCATAGGCCTGTTTATTTGCGGCTCCTGACATCTAGTGGACATCTACGGAAGTCCGTTCGCATAGTTCTGTTTCCTGCCATCTGGTGGCGATCCATTGAACTCCATGCCAGACGAAGCAAACGTTACTGAAATATATATTAGATATTCAGTCCGTACCGCGCAGTAAACACACTCCGTCTCGGTTATAAAACCCAGTCAGTTTATGCTGCATAGGGAAATAATCGCTGTTTATTCTGAGATCCACACAAAACACATAAACACACTGTGTTGGCAGAACGTAGAATTTGTGAATGTTAAACCTGGTGGTACGTATAGTAACCACTGGGCTTTAAAGGAAGACCCAGTGCGTACCGCGCAGTAAACACACTCCGTCTCAGTTATAAAAACCAGTCAGTTAATGCTGTATAGGGAAACAATCGCTGTTTCTTCTGAGATCCACACAAAACACATAAATACATTGTGTGGGTAGAACTTAAGAGTTGTTAAACGTCAAACCTGGTCGTGCATGTTGCAACCACAGGGCTTCTAACCGTGAATGTGTACGCCTACGTAGGCGTGCGAGTTTATGAGCGTGGGATGGGTACGGTGTACAGGTATGAGCGTATAGGGTTGAACCGTTTGCATGCCAACTATATTCACTTGTATTATAACATTCGTATACACGGTTTTACCCCTGACAGTGTGTCAGACGATAACAAACCAAGCTGATCAAAAGGTTAAACTTGATAAATGGGTTCACAGCCAACTCAATTTTCACGGTTACTTCTCGGTCTCCTGTCATCCCACATATTCAATGTGTGGTTTATAAACCATATTTTTCGCGAGTGTTTTGAAGATCGCAGTTTTTGTTTTGTTCCCGTTACTTTCACGTCTGCTAATGCAAGTAAACATTAAATGATCAGAAACATAAAGCAATTACAGATGAATCAACATTGATGTACACTCTGAAAGCACACAAATGAGCATTTAAACAACAAAATTGTTCTTTAAGCCTTTAAAGACGAAGCGTATCTGTTTTATACAGGGTATACACAAAAGAATGGTGCGGTTTCAAAGGTTAACAAGAAATTTATTTCTCACCTTACACGGGCACAACGTACACCGGCAGCAGCGGCAACTGTCCAAGTTTCTCATGAGCTACCAGCAACTCGCTTCTCATGCTTACTGCGGGGCCGCGGGGCCAGTTTCCAAGATGGCGTCGCAGCAGGAGAAGGCGTTCTGTGTGCTCCGTTTTGAGGTGTCCAGATCTGCCACCCCGTTCGCCGGATCTAATACAATGCGATTTCTTTCTTTGGGGGTTCATTAAAGACAGCGTTTACGTACCACCATTGCCCATGTCCCTCAAGGAACTTCGTGATCGGATAACGCATGCACTGCAGACCATTACAGCGGACATGCTACACCGAGTCTGGGACGAATTTGATTACCGTGTGGATGTGTGTCGTGTGACCCAGGGTGCACACATTGAAGGATTGTGATCAACGCATGAGAAACTTAGACAGTTGCCGCTGCTGACGGTGTACGTTGTGCCCGTGTAAGGTGAGAAATAAATTTCTTGTTAACTTCAGAAACCGCACCATTCTTTTGTCTATACCCTGTATAAGGACTGTACCGCGCTCTAAACACACTCCACTTCTGTTATACAAAACCTGTCTATTAATGTTTTATAAAGCAAAAGTTGCTGTTTGTTCTGAGATCCGTACAAAGCTCATAAACGCAATGTGGGCAGCATGTAGAATTTTTTAATGTTAAACCTGGTCGTACGTCAAGTTACCGCTAGGCTGTAAAAGGTTAAGCCGATCCCAGTGGCCACGCGGTCTAATGCGTAGGTCTTCGACCGAGGGCTTGCTGGGATCGTGGGTTCGAATCCCACACGGGGCATGGATGTCTGTTTCTTCTACAGTGTTTGTCAGGTAAAGGTCTCTGCGACGGGCCGATCCCTCGTCCAGAGGAGTCCTACCGACTGTGGTGTGTGTCTGAGTGTGATAACGTGAAAAATCAAAACCCTCTACACCTGCTGTGAAAAAGCAGGTAGAAGAGGGAAGGACTACGAATACGAACTGTTGTTTAGTTGCCGGAGAAATAAGTGCACGACACAAAACGCACGGACAGACTGAGGGAAGAAGGCAAGAAAGTAATTTTATGTGCTGCTTCTTTGACCCCTCACAACCGCCCGAAATTAAAATCAAAATGAACGCAAAACAAACCACTATACATGTTCCGTTCAGCACACCCTGTACTCACCACTATACATGTTCCGTTCAGCACACCCTGTACTCACCAATTATTCTAACACCACATGTTTCGGCCGTTCGATCATCATCACGTGTGTAATACAAAAACACTCAATACAAGGCAAAGCAAAAGTTTTTGTGACATCTCACAAAATTTTATGAACTCTTCTCGGGCTGATAGCCGTGTCAATTGTTTAAAAACCTCCGACGTTTCAGAGACACGCTCAGTCTCCATCCTCAGGGATCACTTTCCCTGAGGACGGAGATTCAGCGTGTCTCTGAAACGTCGGAGGTTTTTAAACAATCGACACGGCTATTAGCCCGAGAACAGTTTGTACAATTTTGTCGTCGTGAAAACCTGAAGACATACATCTCACAAAACAATATATTGTAAAATGTGCGAGTACACGTTACAGTTGGATTCTTGCAACCTGTGCCTGTCACTAGCTGGGAATAATTCATACTTATTTTAACTAATAAAGGTATTTAAAATTTATTCAGATTCCCCACTTCATTGGATCCTAATTTTGTAACGCTTCTTGATTTGGTATTTGGGTCGATGCCGAACAAAAAATTATTGTCGGTTTTAAACTTAGTGTTTTACTCCATTATTCGTAATTCCCGTTTAGTAACTGCAGCAAGCGGTAACGGGGTTCTCGAGTCACATCTCGGCAGGCACACTGTCGCCATCTGTCTCGTGGTTCCTCTCAGTCCCTCCACGTACGCGTCCTAAGGTACAATCGCGTCTATCCAAAACCCTGTAATTCATGATTTCTTACCATACAACAACTCGACGCAGCACAGTCTGTGAGTTAACGACAGCTGTCAGGTTAACTACACGTACAAGTAGAAGAAGCCGATACAATTTTGGAAGAGAGCGTCCGTCTACAGTTATGGTGCCGTGACAGCTCGGTCGGTATAACAGTCTACTGAAATACGCGCTGGACGAACGAGAAACTGCAATTGCTGCAACCAAGAACAGACCCACCCAACCGCGAAGTCCTTCCACAGGGGTAAAGCGGATGGGCGATGGAGCTGACCAGTCACCATCAAGCGGACAGGTTAAGAATGAGTGGAGCTGTACCCCTACTCCCCGCAAATCTTCATACCTTCACCACGCAAACCATTGTACAGTCACCCTATCGTAACAGTCTCGCAGAACTGTCTCCACCTACAAAGACGACGCTAACTACAAAATGTGGCCTGCGACAGCTCTGTCGGTATAGCGACTCGCTACACACAGGACGATCCGGGCTTCGAACTTGCGTGGGGCGAGGTACTTTATCTACACCACAGTCGTGCACACAGCGCCTGGGGCCCACCCAGCTTCCTGCACAATGCACATCGGGTCTCTTCGCCGGGGGTAAAGCCGCCGGGTTCTAAATTTGACCACATACATCCACGTACCGGCGGGTTAAAAACCAGTGGAGATACACCTGCACTTCCCCCCCACCTTCTCACATGGGGTGTTACGGGGAGACGTTTACCTTTAATTAAAAAAAAAGTATAAGAGATTTAGACGTAACACCCACTCCTAAGCATCGCGTTTGTAAAGTTTGCAGGGTGATCAAAACTTTCTGTTATTTACGCAGCAACCCTATTAAGCAGCTGAAACAGCACGTCCTACGTAAAACCGCTCACAACCCCCCCCAGCCCTCCCCACCCACCCTCCACACCCTGCCACTCCTCTGACGCTTATAAATCACTTACTTTGATTGAAGTTTTAATTAGAGTGTTTAGAAAACATCAGGCAACGACGACAAACTTTCTCGAGGTCGGTGGGCGCAGCGAAAAAGCACAGGAAATAGCTCCTCAATTTAATTAATTTATTTACAAATAGATTCATTTATCCGTATAATTAATGTATTTATTTACGTCTCATTTATTTATTTCGTACGTACTTATTTCTTTGTCTTTTATTTATCCAGTTAATTTAATGCCTAATTTAGCTTCCTTCGTTTAATTCATTAACTTACGAAATTTATTTATTATATATATTATATTATATTTATTATATAAATTAATTAACTTACGAAATTTAATGAAAATATTTTGTCACTTCATGAATTAAATTTAATGTACTTACTTACATTAATCAATATACCTAAATTAATCTACTCGTTTCGTAGTCCTTCCCTCTTCTACCTACTCACAGTAGGTGTCGGGGTTGTTAATTTTCATTTAGTCACACTCAGACACACTCCACAGTCGGTAGGACTCCTCTGGACGAGGGATCGGCCAGTCGCAGAGACCTCTACCTGACAACACAAACACTGTACACGACCAACATCCTTGCCCCCCGGTGGGATTCGAACCCACGATCCCAGCAAGCGAACTGCCGCAGACCTACGCCTTAGACCGTGCGGCCACTGGGATCGGCCCTAAATTAATCTACTCAATTCAATTTATTTAATGAGTTTACTTAATTCATTTAATTCAACTTATTTATTTTACTTAACGCATTTAATTTCATTTGTTTAATACAATTAAATAAATTTGTCGTTTAACTTTAATTATGCATTAACCTTTTAAAGTCTAGGAGTAACTTTACATACGACCAGGTTTAACATTAAAAAATTTTACGTGGTGCTCACATTGCGTTTATGTGTTTTGTACGGATCTCAGAACAAACAGCAACTTTTGCCTTACAAAACATTAAGAGACTGGTTTTTATAACCGAAGCGGAGAGTGTTTACAGCGCGGTACGCACTGAGTCCTTACGTAAAACAGATTGGCTTCGTCTTTAAAGGCTTAATTACATAAATCGGTTGTTACTTTGCGTCCGGCTACTTTGCGCCAAACAACCTGAACTCCTCATGAGGCTGTTCCCGCCATCTCTACACCGTCACTGCTTCGCTCACAAATCCAGATACGTATTCATACCAGCACCCCGTCTTACGACACCCCCAATATGCTTCTAACTACATAAAAAGAGAAAATCACTGGGCGACAGTTGTGTGTGTATAAATTCAGATGCGACACCGCAACAACAAGAACACTCAATAAGCAAAGATTATTCATTTCTGCTACAGTACATACATAACAGAGGAAGCTTTTAGTTTAAAACTTTAAATTCCAGTGCTGTGCTGTAAAAAGTACATAACTGAGTAAATCAATTCCTTCAAATTACAGTAACTGCATACAGACATAAAAAGAAATGAAAAGGTTACCACAGTATTTAACCCCTTAAGGAGAAAAGGGCATTGTCTTATTTAAAGACCCAGTCCGCACCGCGCAGTAAACATACCCCGTCTCGGTTATAAAAACCAGTCAGTTAATGCTGTATAGGAAAGTAAACGCTGTTTGTTCTGAGATCCACACAAAACACATAAACACACTGTGTGGGCAGAACGTAGAATTTGTGAATGTTAAACCTGGCGGTACATATAGTTACCACTGGGCTTTAAACGAAGACCGAGTGCGTACCGTGCAGTAAACACACTCCGTCTCGGTTATAAAAACCAGTCAGTTAATGCTGTATAGGGAAATAATCGCTGTTTGTTCTGAGATCCACACAAAACACATAAATACACTGTGTGGGCAGAACGTAGAATTTGTGAATGTTAAACCTGGCGGTACATATAGTTACCACTGGGCTTTAAACGAAGACCCAGTCCGTACCGCACAGTAAACACACTCCGTCTCGGTTATAAAAACCAGTCAGTTAATGCTGTATAGGGAAATAATCGCTGTTTGTTCTGAGATCCACACAAAACACATAAATACACTGTGTGGGCAGAACGTAGAATTTGTGAATGTTAAACCCGGTGGTACGTACAGTAACCACTGGGCTTTAGACGTTTACATTATTGACAACAATCTGCACCTGTCAGACACAAGTACAACCAACCATGTGTCAGAACAGACGACAGTAAAGATGAAGCCGAAGTTGGCATCAAAAAATGAACGTCAATAAATGGGAAATAAATAACGGTGAGGTGACTGGCAACACACGCAGAGCAAAACACCAACTGCTATGGCGCATACAGAACGGCTGTCCTTATGGGAAGACGCTACGGCTGAGCCAGAATAGGGTAGGGCCCAGTGACGATCAAAATGGGCTGCACCAGCTAAACTAGCACTGCCGTAGAACACTTCCAAATTCCCAAATGACTAAAAAGTTCGCAAGTTTATATACACGATTCACTGCAAACAAAGCGAGCGGGGCGCGCCTACGTTCAGAATGCATGCACCAGTCGTACCATATGTTTTCATAGCGTACAGCTTAACTAAGGACAAAGCTTCGACTTTTTATGTATGAAAAGAATCTTCACCCAAGGACAAAAGCAAGACCCAGGATCTATTTTGTTTTGTCTTACAAAGAATGCATATGAAGCGCCACTCTAAAATCAACCCAAATTAAATTCTCACTATCCTGTAAATTGCAATATATCATTAACGGCAAAACGTACAGATTAATTATAGAATACACAACAGTACAGGTAGCAGCTGCAATTTAATTTGTACGTAGCTCCGTTCTAATACGTCAATGGTAACACAAAACCCATCAACGGAAAAGTCAGGTTTTGCAGTCGCTTTATGTTCAAAGATGCACAAGGCAAGATTGGAGTGCAGGAATAAAAGGGTCCATCCACACACACGTACATACTCCATTCAAATAACATTTCGTACCTCAGCTCAGTTTCTAAGTTGGCAAGTGCGAGAGCTTTCACAATAACTGGAGCGTGGAAACGCAGAGATGCTACCCCAAGAGTCGAGTTCATGCTAAAATGAGCTAAGTGTTTAGACCTCTATCTAAGGGACGGGAGAGATGTTCAGTATTAACCCTTTAAAAACGAAGCATATCTGTTACATATAAGGACTCAGACCGCACCGGGCTGTAAACACTCTCCACTTCGGTTATAAAAACCAGCCTCTTAATGTTTTATAAGGCAAAAGTTGCTGTTTGTTCTGAGATCCGTACAAAACACATACAAGCAATGTGGGCACCACGTAGAATTTTTTAATGTTAAACCTGGTGGTACGTAAAGTTACCGCTAGGCTTTGAAAGGTTAATCGTTCAGCACGTCGAAGCATAAAATTAATCTAAAGGAACACCTAAACTCAGATTCCTACCTCACAGTAAACACCATTACCGGTTACTGCCGTTCGGGAGAACAGTCCCTCGACGCATTGTGTCGGAACATATAAATTTTTGACAACGGATTTACATGTGTAACATCACCAACACTCACAAGGACATCCTCCATTGTCACCTATATTCAAAACAAACACGTTTCGGAAGCTACCTCTTTCAGTCCTCAGGTAGAACCACCAATCCTATGAAACAACTGACCAAAATATAACACACACATCACACGCGAGGAAAAACAACCCAATCCAACTAGAAATATAAATTACACACACGCAAACCCAAATAAATTTAACAAGCAAGATAAACTACACAAAATACACAACCCGCCTGCAAGTAATGTACACCACATATAATATAATTTAAAAACAATAAATAAAAACCAAAGTAGTTAAGTGTATAATACACCAACCATACGTTGACTCAAGCCCCCTTGTTTGATTACTGTATCATACACAAGCAGACAACTCAAATATAGACTGTATTTACTGGTAAAGCATATTGCATCGACCAATTAAAACACACATAAGTTAAACGGGAAAATTCATGATCGCAATGCCACCAATATTTCAATAAAAAATGCATTCTAAAGAACGGTATTTCGAAAGTCACTGAAATGCAAATTCCCTACCCTTTAAACACTAACATTAACCCGAATTATATGTAAAGACCCAGTCCGTACCGCGCAGTAAACACATCCCGTCTTGGTTATAAAAACCAGTCAGTTAATGCTGTATAGGGAAATAATTGCTGTTTGTTCTCAGATCCACACAAAACACATAAATACACTGTGTGGGCTGAACGTAGAATTTGTGAATGTTAAACCTGGCGGTACATATAGTAACCACTGGGCTTTAAAGGAAGACCCAGCTCGTACCGCTTAGCAAACACACTCCGTCTCGGTTATAAAAACCAGTCAGTTAATGCTGTATAGGGAAATAATCGCTGTTTGTTCTGAGATCCACGCAAAACACATAAATACACTGTGTGGGCAGAACGTAGAATTTGTGAATGTTAAACCTGGTGGTACGTACAGTAACCACTGGGCTTTAGAAGAAGACTCAGCTCGTGCCGCGCAGTAAACACATCCCGTCTCGGTTATAAAAACCAGTCAGTTAATGCTGTATAAGGAAATAATCGCTGTTTGTTCTGCGATCCACACAAAACACATAAATACACTGTGTGGGCAGAACGTAGAATTTGTGAATGTTAAACCTGGCGGTACATATAGTAACCATTGGGATTTAAAGGAAGACCCAGTCCGTACCGCGCAGTAAACACAATCCGTCTCGGTTATAAAAACCAGTCAGTTAATGCTGTATAGGGAAATAATCGCTGTTTGTTCTGAGATCCACACAAAACACATAAACACACTGTGTGGGCAGAACATTCAAGCAGGTGGTACACACAGATACTACTCGCCTTTTATGGGGTAGGCCTGTGTGCTATAGGTCATAGCGTTTTACAAACTGCAGTCCGCACGATGAAATTACTGTGTTCGTAATTCAAAAGTCACAAAATTGGCCCAAAAATGGATTACACCCTCACCATAAATAACAAAAACAATAATAATAATAATAATAATGAGATCGGAAGGAATTTAAATAATTTATAGGAAAACCAGGAAGATACTAACAATGTACAAAATGCATCACCCTAAAGCTGATACAGACAGGCTGTATGTAAAGGGGAAAGGGGGAGGAAGAGGCCTGTCACAAATTGAAGCAGCATATAAAACACAGATAATCAATATTGCAGAATATCTTAACAAATAGTATAAAGAAGACCAGCTTGTACATATTATAAGGAGTCACGGCAGCAATCAACCAAATATAAATTCAACAGTTAAAGCAGCAGCGAAGATCATATATGAATTAAGTCAACCAAACGAGAAGAATGACATGAAACAAGATGGAATACAAAACACAAAGGCAAGTTTGGCAGAATCCTTAAAGGAAAAATGGGAAAACAAAGTAATGCATGGCCAGTATATTAGAAGCACAGATAAACAGCTCATTAGCGCGGAAGACACGTTCCTCTGGCTGTCAAAGGGAGACCTGAAAGCAGAAGCAGAAAGTGAAATAGTGGCAGCACGAGACCAAGAACTGCAAACAATATACCGTGCAACAAAAATATTGCAAACAGAAACAGATAGTAAATGCAGATTATGTCACCAATTTGAGGAGACAGTAGATCGCACTGTGTCAGCTTGCCCAGTACTGGCAAAAGAACAATACATCAAGCGACATGATAGAGTGTGTCCTCAACTGCACTTCAACATATGTAAGGAACTAGGGGTAAAATTAGACAGTGAACTCTGGTATGAAGATGTACCAAACTCAGTAGAAACAAGTCAAGTGGGCAAGGTAACCATATTGTGGCATCAACAGGTGCAAACCGACAGAACCATCCCCAACAATAAACCGGACATCATAATCCGGGATAATGAAAAAGGAACATGTATGCTAATTGATGTAGCAATTCCGGGAGACGGAAATGTGATAAAGAAGGAAGCCGAGAAGATTCTAAAATATAAAGACCTTATAATAGAAATACAGCGCATGTGGAATGTAAAAACAAAGGTGACGCCAGTAATAATAGGGGCAACTGGAACGATTTCAAAATCCTTCATAAATACTTCAGCAGCGTAACGGGAAAGCACGATATCAAGGAACTACAGAAAACAGCTATATTGGGCACAGCACACACACTGTGGAAAGTGCTAATGTAGAACACAAAAGAATTTAATATTGCAGACAGCGCTATATACACCATTGACAGCACGCGCAGAATAGCTGAGACACTGTATACCATAGAAACACGGTTTGTTTCAGGTATATAGGTGTGCATACACTGCACGAAGGTTATGATGTAATAATAATAATAATAATAATAATAATAATAATGTGTTGGATCTCAGCAGCACAAAACAACTCATGAAGAAGGGAAAACATCTCTGCTCCGTCACGAGATGGCAGCCTAAGAGCCCCGCATTTTAATGTCAGTGTTTGACGCATATCTGTATCTGTCATAGGCAGAACTCGACTGACGTCACAGTGCCACTCATCTTGGAATGTCAATTCCCATTCCGCCAATCGCCACCAGATAGCTGACACGGCTGCGGTCAGCACTGCACACAACAACAGTCAGTCCCCTGACTGTGTGGTGACTCTAGTTGCAGAATTAAGTCATACCCAGGACGACGACGGCGTCATTTCGTATTGATTTTAAGCAGCGGCTAATTCCGTGTGAGAAACATTCAGCAGCCTATTACGGTGCCAGCAGACCGTGTTGCGCCACTCCAAGACTAAGCTCTGGAGCTCGTAATCAGCTCGCAGCACGTGTGTGCACGCTTCCCATACACCCCTCCCAAGCACTAACCCTTTAAAGATGAAGCGTATCTGCTTTATATAAGGACTGAGTATGTACCGCGCTGTAAACACTCTCCACTTCGGTTATAAAAACCAATCTCTTAATGTTTTATAAGGCAAAAGTTGCTGTTTGTTCTGAGATCCGTACAAAACACATAAACGCAATGTGGGCACCACGTAGAATTTTTTAATGTTAAACCTGGCGGTACGTAAAGTTACCGCTAGGCTTTAAAAGGTTAGAATTTCATCATCTTCCCCTTCAACATACCCCAACAGTCAACTTCCCACCACACTGAGATCTGCCCACTTCCCGGGTGTTACGCAGCGTCGACTGGTAATCCTTTACCGACGTTTCGGGACAACGTATTGGTTCCATCTTCAAGGGTCCCTTGAAGATGGAACCAATAAGTTGTCCCGAAACGTCGATAAAGGATTACCAGTCGACGCTGCGTAACAACCCGGAAGAGTGCAGATCTCATCAACATCGCGGTGGAAGACTGAAATTCCCACCACATTACCCACTTCACTTCCCAACCCTTTGTTTTGCCTCCCGCCGACCTGTACCAGAAGGACGAGCGGGCGCAACGTGAGTACCTAAAGAGCTGTACATTTTCTGATTGCCCTCTGCAATAAATGTAGTACCCGTCTCAAAAACCCCTACTTCTTGTCCTCCTTACAGCGTCAGTCTTTAAGGGGTAAAAATGGATCTAATACAACTAGGTTGTGAAGCTGTGAAGCCGGCTGAACCGCCGACGTTTGGTGGCCACGTTGTGCAGAATATATGAGTGCTCTGCTCTGTGTCCTACAGTTGTGTGTTATGTGGGTGCAAACACCCGGCCAGCATGGGAGGTCCACTATAGCCATTAGAACAAACGCGAACAGTTTCGCAGGCAGTAAAATCAGGATGGTTCTCCAGGGAATGCGCTGGCCCACGCCCGATTGCTCCCCACATGTTCCACACGGGCCAGTGGGGGGGGGGGGGGGGGGGGGGGGGGCAGTGCAACCATGTGGCGGCGTGATGCGGTCTGCTGTTTACATGCGTGCGGTACAAATTCTGACGAACTGCCATCGCATTATGACAAATTTCTGCCGCTCGTACAGCAGCATAACACAGAAACTGCAAGGGCAAGCATTTAGCGAAAGTACGCAGCCCCCACACGTAGCTTCCTAACGCGTCTGTTACAATTTGGGTAGCTCTTACAAAACTCGTCTAGTATATAAGGATGAGGTTTTCATAGAGGTGGGGATTTATAATGTGACCTACGTTAGGCATGTCAAAATACTAGCCGGAGGGCCGCATGTGGTTTGGCGGCCCGCGGGACTTTGAAATCAAACTGTGAATCCGGCACTAACCCTGTAACGCTCAGTGGTAACCATATGTACCGCCAGGTTTAACATTCACAAATTCCACGTTCTGCCCACACAGTGTATTTATGTGTTTTGTGTGGATCTCAGAACAAATAGCGATTATTTCCCTATACAGCATTAACTGGCTGGTTTTTATAACCGAGACGGAGTGTTTACTGCGCGGTACGGGCTGGGTCTTCCTTTAAAGCCCAGTGGTTACTATATATACCGCCAGGTTTAACATTCACAAATTCCACGTTCTGCCCACACAGTGTATTTATGTGTTTTCTGTGGATCTCAGAACAAACAGCGATTATTCCCCTATACAGCATTAACTGACTGGTTTTTATAACCGGGACGGAGTGTGTTTACTGTGCTGTACGGGTTGAATATTTATATATATACCACTAAGTTTAACAATCCAAAAATTCTACGTTCTGCCCACACAGTGTATTTATGTGTTTTGTGTGGATCTCAGAACAAACAGCGATTATTCCTCCACACAGCATTAACTGGTTGGTTTTACAACCGAGACGCAGTGTATTTACTGCGCGGTACGCACTGAATCTTTAAATATAATTCAGGTTAATGTTAGTCTTTGCGTGGACAATAACCAATTCAATCGATATCCATCGACAACTCTGGAGAGGACACACAGGCGAGCTGACAAGCTGTAAGTAATTCACGCAATCAGTATGCCGAGAGATTAAAAATGCTAACAGAATTCCGAGATCAGACCTGCAGATAACGGTGCGACACGCCGGGGGAGAGAAGCGAGGTCATTACGTCTGGCAGATGAGAGTTCTTGAATAATGTACAGCAGCCAACAGCATTCGCTACCATGCCTGCTTCGCCAACACCAACCGAACCGAGCTACGTATGGCCCGGTCTGTCCAGCTCATACAAACACAACGTCAAAAACCCGTTACAGGAGCCCCACCGTAACGCCCCGAATCTATTAAAATAACCAGAAACAATCAACCCTATGGCACAGCACACACTCTGACGACACAGGCAGGGGAAGGTGATGTGCACAGCATGGATACAACACGGCGTCCTTTCAAACACAGGAAAGCAGATAAGAAAAAATTGAGGAACATACTCTCCCTATTTCTCTTCCACGCTCTTCCATTCCCCAGCGCAGCTTTTCGTCCAAGCTCCTGCTGACTCTAATCATTCTCTTCTCACAACTCCCCCGCCCCACCCAACCACCACCCACCACGCCATAAACTACCGGCCACACACAGCTCACCACCCTGCTTTTCTTTACCTCAAATCTGCTTTCTACTCCTTTTCCTTTTCATTCCAACTTACATCCTTACATTCTACAAAGTGACGTCCGTACCGCGCAGTAAACACACTCCGTCTCGGTTATAAAAACCAGTCTGTTAATGCTGTATAGGGAAATAATCGCTGTTTGTTCTGAGATCCACACAAAACACATAAATACACTGCGTGGGCAGAACGTAGAATTTGTGAAGGTTAAACCTGGCGGCACATATAGCAACCACGGGGCTTTAAAGAAGACACAGTCCGTACCGCGCAGTAAACACACCCCGTCTCGGTTATAAAAACCAGTCTGTTAATGCTGTATAGGGAAATAATCGCTGTTTTTTCTGAGATCCACACAAAACACATAAATACACTGTGTGGGCAGAACGTAGAATTTGTGAATGTTAAACCTGGCGGTACATATAGTAACCACTGGGCTTTAAAGAAGACCCAGCCTGTACCGCGCAGTAAACACAATCCGTCTCGGTTATAAAAACCAGTCTGTTAATGCTGTATAGGGAAATAATCGCTGTTTGTTCTGAGATCCACACAAAACACATAAATACACTGTGTGGGCAGAACGTAGAATTTGGGAATGTTAAATCTGGCGGTACATATAGTAACCAGTGGGCTTTAAAGAAGACCCAGTCCGTACCGCGCAGTAAACACACTCCGTCTCGGTTATAAAAACCAGTCAGTTAATGCTGTATAGGGAAATAATCGCTGTTTGTTCTGAGATCCACACAAAACACATAAATACACTGTGTGGGCAGAACGTAGAATTTGGGAATGTTAAACCTGGCGGTACATATAGCAACCACTGGGCTTTAAAGAAGACACAGTCCGTACCGCGCAGTAAACACACTCCGTCTCGGTTATAAAAACCCGTCCGTTAATGCTGTATAGGGAAATAATCGCTGTTTCTTCTGAGATCCACACAAAACACATAAATACACTGCGTGGGCAGAACGTAGAATTTGTGAATGTTAAACCTGGTGGTACATATAGTAACCACTGGGCTTTAAAGAAGACCCAGTCCGTACCGCGCAGTAAACACACTCCGTCTCGGTTATAAAAACCCGTCCGTTAATGCTGTATAGGGAAATAATCGCTGTTTCTTCTGAGATCCACACAATACACATAAATACACTGTGTGGGCAGAACGTAGAATTTGTGAATGTTAAACCTGGCGGTACATATAGAAACCACTGGGCTTTAAAGAAGACCCAGTCCGTACCGCGCAGTAAACACACTCTGTCTCGGTTATAACAACCCGTTAGTTAATGCTGTATAGGGAAATAATCGCTGTTTGTTCTGAGATCCACACAAAACACATAAATACGCTGTGTGGGCAGAACGTAGAATTTGTGAATGTTAACTGGCGGTACATATAGTAACCACTGGGCTTTAAAGAAGACTCAGTCCGTACCGCGCAGTAAACACTCCGTCTCGGTTATAAAAACCCGTCCGTTAATGGTGTATAGGGAAATAATCGCTGTTTGTTCTGAGATCCACACAAAACACATAAATACACTGCGTGGGCAGAACGTAGAATTTGTGAATGTTAAACCTGGCGGTACATATAGTAACCACTGGGCTTTAAAGAAGACCCAGTCCGTACCGCGCAGTAAACACACTCCGTCTCGGTTATAAAAACCCGTCCGTTAATGCTGTATAGGGAAATAATCGCTGTTTGTTCTGAGATCCACACAAAACACATAAATACACTGTGTGGGCAGAACGTAGAATTTGTGAATGTTAAACCTGGCGGTACATATAGTAACCACTGGGCTTTAAAGAAGACCCAGTCCGTACCGCGCAGTAAACACACTCCGTCTCGGTTATAAAAACCAGTCAGTTAATGCTGTATAGGGAAATAATCGCTGTTTGTTC
The DNA here is from genome assembly GCA_013340265.1 of Coptotermes formosanus. Lineage (NCBI taxonomy): Eukaryota > Metazoa > Arthropoda > Insecta > Blattodea > Rhinotermitidae > Coptotermes > Coptotermes formosanus. Next base: position 651,984 of record BLKM01001554.1, read on the forward strand.
TGAGATCCACACAAAACCCATAAATACACTGCGTGGGCAGAACGTAGAATTTGTGAATGTTAAACCTGGCGGTACGTATAGTAACCACTGGGCTTTAAAGGAAGACCCAGTCCGTACCGCGCAGTAAACACACTCCGTCTCGGTTATAAAAACCAGTCAGTTAATGCTGTATAGGGAAATAATCGCTGTTTGTTCTGAGATCCACACACGAACCCGTTAACCTTTTAAAGCCTAAAGGTCACTACACATACCGCGAGGTACTCGTACGATGGTACAGCAATAAACACTCTGAATTATGTCCACACAGTGTATTCATCCGTTCCGTATGATTCTTACAATAAGCAGCCATTATTTTCCTAAACAGAGTTAACTGGTTGCTTTTCCTAATAGAAGCCGTGTTCTCTCTGAGCTACGAAATCAGTTTTTATATAAAACTTATCCTAATTTTAGCCTTCAAATTGTTAAATTGAATTTTTAATCCATCAACTTCCCAGTCTCGAGAGGCCAAGTTTAACCAAAGTTCGTCTTAAAATTTCCAAGAAATTTCCATTCGACAACGCCATATATTTTCCCGCCCTAAACCCGAATTGGGTAGAATCACAGCGCAGTCCTGTTGTAAATCATCATAATCACTAGAATCCATTTAAAATCGGGCTGGCAGGATAGGATAACGGCACACAAGTGCGTCACAAGGACTGCAGAACAGACAGACACGTTATCTGTCGGCCGGAAGATCGCGGCCACTGGAGTGTAACTGTGCGTCTAACACTCCATGCAAAAGACGCCACAGCGTTGCGCTGCTGCTGCTTCACGTCGTATCCGGGAAGGCTGAGAGGAACTGAGAAAATTTGAATAATTCAAGGCTCCTGATATGTGACGTCACGTTGGGTAAATGGTTACAGACGGACTGTCAATCACAACTATATTTGCAAAAAGAAGTCTCTATTGTCGAGGGCACTATGTGTTTCAGCTTACAATATCGCATTCGATTGTACATAATGAACATTAAAAAGGAGAAACTTTAACAGAAGTATTGCATCAAACATACCGCCTAACTTTAAGAAAGCAGCTGGACTTCTCTGGATTGAAGACCCAGTTCGTACCGCGCAGTAAACACACTCCGTCTCGGTTATAAAAACCAGTCAGTTAACCTTTTAAAGCCTAGCGGTAACTTTACATATGACCAGGTTTAACATTAAAAAATTCTACGTGGTGCCCACATTGCGTTTATGTGTTTGGTACGGATCTCAGAACAAACAGCAACTTTTGCCTTATAAAACATTAAGAGATTGGTTTTTATAACCGAAGTGGAGAGTGTTTACAGCGCGGTACGGGTTGAGTCCTTATATAAAACAGATACGCTTCATCTTTAAAGGGTTAATGCTGTATAGGGACATAATCACTGTTTGTTCTGAGATCCACACAAAACACATAAATACACTGTGTGGGCAGAACGTAGAATTTGGGAATGTTAAACCTGGCGGTACATATAGTAACCACTGGGCTTTAAAGGAAGACCCAGTGCGTACCGCGCAGTAAACACACTCCGTCTCGGTTATAAAAACCCGTCCGTTAATGCTGTATAGGGAAATAATCGCTGTTTGTTCTGAGATCCACACAAAACACATAAATACACTGCGTGGGCAGAACGTAGAATTTGTGAATGTTAAACCTGGCGGTACATATAGTAACCACTGGGCTTTAAAGGAAGACCCAGTCCGTACCGCGCAGTAAACACACTCCGTCTCAGTTATAAAAACCAGCCCGTTAATGCTGTATAGGGAAATAATCGCTGTTTGTTCTGAGATCCACACAAAACACATAAATGCACTGTGTGGGCAGAACGTAGAATTTGTGAATGTTAAACCTGGCGGTACATATAGTAACCACTGGGCTTTAAAGGGTTAATGAATAACTTAATATTAATTTGACAGTTTCGGCCAAAAACAATAAAACATTTAAACAACGTATGACTGAGATCTCATTGTCTTGAATAAAAATGTTTGTTTTCATTGGACTGTACGTGTTTAGCCTGTGCTTGATGGTGACCTTGAATACGCCGAAATGTGTAACTCTTTCGACAATACAAATATTATCCAAATACAGTTGTGATTGGCGGTCATTTTGTTCGCCTGTCTAGTTACATTACACCAAGATGGCTTACCCTAGGACGCTTCCCGAAGTTCCAAAGAATCGTGGCGCCTTCATCTTCAGGGGTCAAGTAGACCAAAAGGAATGATTCTTCATGGGTCATTCGATCCTAAAATATGAAGGCATTACGTTCCTCCGAAAAGTCGGAAACCAATCCACCCACCGACACGGCGTCATATCGCAGATGACCTGAATCCAAGTGTCACCAATCGCATAACAAAACGACAGTATCTCCTCGATAGTGACAGGGACAATACGGTACCGCTGGGGGGGGGGGGGGGGACTATTTACATGAAAGGTCGAATTTCATATCACTGTTTTGACGGACCTGTAACATTTAATATCCCAACGCAAAAACTACCCTGAGAGTAAATTTTCGAACAAGTAACTCTGGACCCCATCCTGCTAAACGGACTTGCGGCTGGTTACAGCACCATGGCTGGGAAGTTACGAATCACAGTCCCGATATCGTGCCCAGTGATTTCCACCCCTTTGGACCCCTTACGGAACACCTGGCTAACATGCAATTCGGAACAGACGCCAACGCGAAGCGTTTGTGGGACAAACGCTAGAATGTCAGTGGTAACTACGTGAAGTCTGATGCTACCCTTGTGCCACAGCGTGTTTACCTTTTTTTTTTGGAACTTCCGTGAACTTGTTATTTGATACAGCCATCTACTGAAGCAAAGAAAGTCATATATTAAAAGTAGATAAATAACTGCAGAGGGTTAAAGTCGGATGATGAGAATCAAATAGATTGGAACAGACTAAAAGAAATGTCAACGCAGGACGACAATAAAGGAAGTAAAAGAAAGGTGTCAATATGAGGCGCACAGGAGACGAAACGCTGGAAACTGGGCTACCTGGGGGGGGGGGGACGAGACGACTAATGTGATCGATTTGCTCTCATTCTTTGCCAATGTATCCGTTTCGGCTAGAATGTTCTTGCCCTTGCAACGACTCTTCTGGTTCCTAGACTCATATCAGCTTCATCTTTCACATCCCCCCCCCTCAAAAACACACACACACACACACACCACTCTCGCCAGAGAGCTTTTTTTACGAGCTATACAGAAAATAAAGGCAACTTGTTACTAGTGCCCTACGTCATTGGGGTCACTGTATGGCCGGCTATAAATGGAGCACTGTCCACAGACTGAACGCAGCGCCGGGGAACTGGATTTTACGTCACTTTATGCAAGTCTGCCGTGCTACAGACTTAAAGAGTATTAAATGCTGAAGAAGACGCGGTGGCGCAGTTGGTTGAGGCACTGCGCTACAAAGCCGGAAGGTCGCGGGTTCGATTCCCGATGGTGTCATTGGAATTTTTCAATTATATAATCCTTCCGGCCGCATTATGGCCCTGGGGTCGACTCAGCCTCCAACAGAAATGAGTACGAGGAAAATGCGTAGGGCTGACAACCTTACCACCTTTCATGTGCCGACTGTTTAGAAATTCTGGGAGGCTCAAGCTCCTGGAACGTTAAGGGACTATACATGGACTGCCTTTTTTTTTTAAAGCCAAGCCTGAACGGTGACAGGAAGACACAGAAAGCTTCAATCTACGACACAGAATTGGAACCCAAAATCTCAGTATGCGTGCGGCCTGATGCCAATCCTACCCGGGCACCACACTGACTAAGGCATTAAGCTGCAGCAGCAGTAATGTAGAGGGTCGTTATAGGTACAGCGAACTTGCAAACAGTAAAGGTTCGCCTTTAGTTAGGTGCAATTTAAAATTCAGAGTTAAATGTACCAGTTAAAAATCATTTTCCGGTCCAGTCTAGTGAACGGAAGACAAAAGAATCTAACGTACGCGGGCGCCTGACTGGCTGCAAGCAGTACCACCGTTCAAGGAACTGCAATAGCTGGCTTCATTTGAATTTCATGAGCTGTGAACGATATTTAAGGGAAAGTTTATTTAACAGATGCTTGGTTCTATCTGCATTATCGAATTTATGAACACAAAGCAAATTAGGGGGATCAGGAAATTCAAGAATAACGAGCAGAAAAAAAGAAGAAGAAAAAAGTAAGGGGATCAAGGATGAGGAAAGGAGAGAAACAATTTCCTGCATTATATTCGTTTACAACAAGTGGACATGAGAAATCCTAGTAGAGGCTACCAGTGACGGGCTGTCTTCAACCTTTTAAAGCCTAGTGATAAATTTACGTACCGCCAGGTTTAACATTAAAAAATTCTACGTGGTGTCCACGTTGCGTTTATGTGTTTTGTACGGATCTCAGAACAAACAGCGATTATTTCCCTATACAGCATTAACGGACTGGTTTTTATAACCAAGACGGAGTGTGTTTACTGCGCGGTACAGACTGGGTCTTCCTTTAAAGCCCAGTGCTTACTATACGTACCACCAGGTTTAACATTCACAAATTCTACGTGGTGCCCACATTGCATTTATGTGTTTTGTACGTATCTCAGAACAAACAGCAGCTTTTGCCTTATAAAACATTAAGAAACTGGTTTTTATAACCGAAGTGGAGAGTGTTTACAGCGCGGTACGCACTGAGTCCTTACATAAAACAGATACGCTTCGTCTTTAGAGGGTTAATATTGTGTCTCGACACTTTGGGAAGACCAACACCAGTTTGAATAATGCGTTTATAACAGACACTTCCTACGTTATTCAGATCTCATCAAAGCAGAAGGCAGAACGTTCTCCGATCTATAGATTCATTAACCTTTTAAAGCTAAAGCCTAGCGGTAACTTTACGTACCACCAGGTTTAACATTAAAAAATTCTACGTGGTGCCCACATTGCGTTTATGTGTTTTGTACGGATCTCAGAACAAACAGCAACTTTTGCCTTATAAAACATTAACAGATCGGTTTTTATAACCGAAGTGGAGAGTGTTTACAGCGCGGTACGCACTGAGTCCTTATATAAAACAGACACGCTTCGTCTTTAAAGGGTTAATTTATTGACAGTAAGACAGTTGACAGCCGATCCCAGTGGCCGTGCCGTCTAAGGCGTTGTTCTGCACCCATTCGCTTGCCGGGATTGCGGGTTCGAATCGCGCCGGTGCATATCTATCTCTTCTGAGTGTCGTGTGTTGTCAGGTACACGTCTCTGCGTCGGGCTGATCACCCGTCCAGAGGAGTCCTACCAAGTGTGGTGTGTCTGAGTGTGATCGTGAGGCCTCGATAAAGAGGAGGTCCTGGCCCACTGAGGGACCACAGATTCCAGGATACTGCGTAAGTCCAGGAAGCCGTCTGACCTTGACGAGGTAACAAGCAGCTGCTCGCGGACGCCCATAAATGTCAGCCGAATCGATGCATCAAATATGCAAATTCAGTTCCGCGTTGATGCATAAATAACGCCTGTATTCTCAATGCACCTTTGTTTCCATAAATAAACTGCAGTAAGCCCATGTGCCAACCACACTATCAGCTGCAAACTTTCCGTTTAGCACCTGTTATTGATCCTTCAGTGTGGGTTGAACTTTAACACACCTGATGGATTGACGCTACTCAATATTCACGCAATCCTGGAAGCACTGTAGTAAAAATAGGAACAGAAGAGATGGAGAATATAATGGATAAAACTGCAACGGCTAAGTCGATGTTACTCGGCAGTTTCTGTTTCGCTGAGCCGAGTCTAACGCATTCACTGGCAACCGGACTGATAGAAACGTGTAACAAAACGTTTTATTTACTTATTCATCCATCCATCCATCCATCCATCCGACCAACCTTTCCATTCTGTTCTCAGCCACTTTTCTTACGTAAAATGAGGAAAAAAAATTGTTTCTACCAACACAGTTCTAAGTGCAAACACTTCAACATTTGAAGATCAGGCCTTCTGGTATATGACGCCGTATCGTTACCCGAGTGGTACCTGACGCTTCGAATAATAATGCTGCTTTAATCTTCTAGGTTAAGCAGTTCAAAAAGGCAACACGGTCGTTCGAAACGTCTGAAACCACTCACCCTGCGACACAGCTGCCCACCACAGAAGACATGAATCCCCAGCAACACGGCTGTGAGAACCTGAAAACTCGCACAACAAATTCTTAGCCAGTTGACCCGATGTGACCAAAGCTGTTACGTGCATTACGCTCCTGTCGCCCATCCCAACGTCACAGCATAACCGTAAGCAAAATGGGCTCAGACCAAACAGAACTTTCATTTACCAAACATAACCAGCTACGTGTTTCGGCTAAGATATAGCCATCATCAGGCCGATCGTGAAAATAAGAAGAAAATATTCACAGCTGCATGGGAGGTTTGAGATCTCCAAACTTTACAAACAAATTAACCCTTTAAAGACGAAGCGTATCTGTTTTATATAAGGACTCAGTGCGTACCGCGCTGTAAACACTCTCCACTTCGGTTATAAAAACCAGTCTCTTAATGTTTTACAGGGCAAAAGTTGCTGTTTGTTCTGAGATCCGTACAAAACACATAAACGCAATGTGAGCACCACGTAGAATTTTTTAATGTTAAACCTGGTGGTATGTAAAGTTACCGCCAGGCTTTAAAAGGTTAATATAAATATGCGGGTAATGGATGGGTAAGAATCGCCTTAATACGAACGGCATACTTCTTAGTTTCCCATAACAACTAGCAATAACATGGCGGACGATGCGTACTGTATGCATTCTGGTACGGCAAACCATGAACAAGCGTCTTTGCTGTTACACAGGACCTCCTACTGCTCAGGGAGATTACAACGTTCGAGTGTAGCGCTGTTGCTAGGATACGGGCCAAAAGAGACTAATGAGAGCGGATTTAGCTGCGTGGGCTACAATTTTATACCGGAGTATCAGCAATCGGATGGGCGTCTCATTCGGAAGTCAATTTAAAAATGAATACAGAAAAGTGGAAGTCTACTTCGACTACAGGACGAATTCACATAGTGGTCCAAACCAAACTACGCAACAATACAGCAGGACTTACTAACGCTGCCAGGAGCTCTTTGCCTTTCTTCGTTTCTCTGTTGCTTCCCTTTTGCTTTCTATCTTCCTTACTTCTTTATCCCCCCCTTCGCCTCCCCCCCCCTCCCCT
>BLKM01001554.1:685306-906825 GCA_013340265.1 Coptotermes formosanus
GTTCTGCCCACACAGTGTATTTATGTGTTTTGTGTGGATCTCAGAACAAACAGCGATTATTTCCCTATAGAGCATTAACTGACTGGTTTTTATAACCGAAACGGAGTGTTTACTGCGCGGTACGGACTGAATATTTATATATGTACCACCAGGTTTAACATTCACAAATTCTACGTTTTGCCCACACAGTGCATTTATGTGTTTTGTGTGGATCTCAGAACAAACAGCGATTATTTCCCTATACAGCATTAACTGACTGGTTTTTATAACCGAAACGGAGTGTGTTTACTGCGCGGTACGGACTGGGTCTTTAAATAAAACAGTGTACGCATCGTCCTTAAAGTTTTAACACTTACTGTTACCTTCCCTGTGCTGGCGGAACTCCTGACAGAAGGCGATACGCAATGTCCCGCCGAGACGCTTTAGTACAGCAGTGAAACTACAATTTTGATGACACGACAGACCACAAAACGTCGTAACATGTCTTGTAACACGAAATTTTAAACATACTGCGCGTGGGCTACGTGTCGTCAGTCAGGGTCCGTCCGTCCGTGCGTCACGCTATGTTACGCGACCCCAGAAAACGACACAGTGTAAACACAGAAGGCGTTCGTTTCAGGAAAAGAAACGCGGAACATTTAACTATGCTGCTACGCGCAGGTTTCAGGTCGAAGCCAGTTCGTTCCCCATTATGTTATGAAATTCCAGTCACACGCGGATAAAATTCATACTAGTACCGTTGTTAGGACACGAGGGAATTCATCGTCAGGAAACTCCCAAATTGGCACTTCATTAAGATAAGGGGAAAACTCGAAAATAAATTCCTATCCGTTGGGAGAAATCCCGATTGATTACAATCGATTATAATTCCTTTCCCTTCCTGTGGCGCGACAGCCCAAATCGGGCCCTACGCCGCCTCCTTCTGGCGGTTTCTAGATCACACCCAGACACACACCACACTCGGTAGGACTCCTCTGGACGAATGATCAGTCCGTCGCAGAGACCTCTACCTGACAACACACAAACACTCACAAGAGACAGACATCCATGCCCCCGGTGGGATTCGAACCCACGATCCCGGCAAGCGCTCGGTCGAAGGCACCTGCCTTAGATCGCGCGGCCACTGGGATCGACATCGATTATAATTAAAATCGATAATTACACAGCCCCTGCGATGTTGGACAGCCAACAAACACCACTCAGTGCACATTCCAGGTTAATGAATTAACCCTTTAAAGACGGTACGTATCTGTTTTATATAAGGACTCAGTGCGTACCGCGCTGTAAACACTCTACACTTCGGTTATAAAAACCAGTCTCTTAATGTTTTATAAGGCAAAAGTTGCTGTTTGTTCTGAGATCCGTACAAAACACATAAACGCAATGTGAGCACCACGTAGAATTTTTTAATGTTAAACCTGTTCGTATGTAAAGTTACAGCTAGGCTTTAAAAGGTTAATTAAGTGCGTACAATGACCTATCTCGTGACAACTTATGGGCTACACAGGCTAAAACTTGGAATGTCTAAAGCACAGTGCTGATACTATTCAGCTATATGTTGTCAAGGTAGGGTGCAGCATTGTCTGAACTTCCGGACACGTAGATAAACTTGTTGCTAACAAAATACAGTTGCCACACATGGCGACACAAGAATGCGCCACACAACCTGCCTGTCAAGTTGATACCGTCTCGTGGTTTCGCACATGAATCTCCGACACAATTTCCACGCTATACTTAAACTTGCTGAACACTTGCTACTCAACACCTTGTCATAAATAACTCCACGGACCTCTGAAATAAGCACAAGTGAACTCAATTTGATTAGGATCTTGGACCTCTGAAATAAGCACAAGTGAACTCAATTTGATTAGGATCTTAAAAGAAAGCCAAAAATCTTTTCACTTAATATTAAAAATGAGCCACATAAACTATTGACACGATGGATAACAGAAGTGTGTGTAATTACCGTGCCAGTGTAATAACGTGGGACTGGACAACGGGCTGTTTCACAAGATACGTCCCTTTTGGTACTCTGTTGACAGGTCTGCATACCAGGCATATGCGATAACCTCTAACTTTTCTGTTAATCCTTTTATTCTTCCGTAAGAGGCAGCATTTGTAGGAGACATATCATGGAACAGATGGTGCAACAGTCAGATGCCATGCGGAGACTAGTTGATGGGCAATGGCGACACTGCAGCCTTCGCCCCGTGAAGAAGTCTGTAGTGCGATGCGGGTTTTACTGCCGAAACACGTGTCCCCCATCGGAATTTACCGCCAATTCGTAGAGACATACGGTGACGGTGTAATGAGAACGTAGCATGTCTGAAAATTATGCACAGAGTTCCAAAATTGTCGAGACGACATCCGCGATGACGATCACACCCGACGACCCGGCACGTGAAGAACACAGCGTGAGTGGAGGAACTGATTCTGGACTGCTGAAGTGTGGAGGGTTGCCGCTTCCACAGTAATGAGTAAGTGGAGCTAGCTATTCGTGAATGGCCACGAGATAGAATTTTTAAACTCGTGCCCAAATGGCATAAATGCAAAGTACTTGGGGCAATGCTGAGAAATATTGAACATCAGTGAAATAAATTAGCTATATTTAACGTCGTAATAACCTGTAATTTAATTTTTGTAACATAACACAAATCTACGCAGTGAACATCCTTGTGTATTCATGGCTATAAAATATTTCGTAATATGTACGTTGATATATGTATCCACCAAAATGTAATCAGCCGAACGAAGCTCGCCCGCATGCCTAACAAACTGTAGTAAGTGTGTACGCACGTCTTCCAACAAATTTCCTACACAAAATTTTACATTCACTTAATTTTTCGGTCCATTCCCTCCTGTCTACCTTAAGCTACAACAAACACGTTACATTTCCCCGATTCTCCACTTTATCCACATCCACCCCGTTATAACGACATCGGTTTATACGACACCTCGCCTATAGCGTCAGATATTCTTTGGTACCAATTGATTCCTCACTGTTAACCATAAGATTACATTCATCGGTTATAACAACACTCGTTTATAACGTCACAATATATTCAGTCCCTTTCATGACGTTACAAGCGCGTTCCTGAGAACACTGATTTCAGACTTACACCGAATGCCGGTCAAAACGAAGTCCTGTGCTTAGTCCATTAGCACTGAATTAACGTCGAGGCACGGCAGTACTCGGAAAGTCTGTTCGTGTGCGAGCCCCTGACGAAAGCGTCCAACATGGATGGCGTGAGTTGGCCCCGGAAGAAATTACCGTTCGCGCCTGTAGCCATACTCTTCAAAGGCATACAGTAGCATGTCTAGAATTTCACCTTGGAGTGTGTTTGAAAAAAAAATCAATCTACCACAGAAACATAAACTTGTGTTCCAGTCCTGGGTAACAACGATTCTCTTTGGATTTTGTTTTTAAAGCATAATTTGATATCTGTCTCTTGTGAGTGTTGTGTAGGTAGCGGCCTCTGCGTCGGGCTGATCACTCATCCAGAGGAGTCCTACACTGCGTGTGACTGTGTCTAACAGTGTGTGATCTACAAACCTGAACAATGTGGCGGCCTAGGCACGAGTTGGGAGTCTAACAGTGTGTGATCTAGGCGGTCTAGATCCGAGATGGACCATTGCGCCACAACAACAAAGATTATTTAATGTGTTCCATGTCCGTGCACTATATTATACAAAAACACTAATCACCAACAAATGCACAAAGAGAGTTTTATCATCAATCGTAACACACTCTTACATGTTTCGACCCTGCTGAGTCATCTTCAGGGAGAACTTTTTTGTTATCGTTACACTAAGGTTGCACTTTATAGTTGAGTGAGAACGTGCTCTTGACTGTGTACTGCGTTGTTTTTGGAGGCGTGAACTCTCTACGGTCCCGGCCTGCGCTCCAAAAACGCAGGAGGCGTGAACTCTCTACGGTCCCGGCCTGCGCTCCAAAAACAACGCAGTACACAGTCAAGAGCACGTTCTCACTCAACTATAAAGTGCAACCTTAGTGTAACGATAACAAAAAAGTTCTCCCTGAAGATGACTCAGCAGGGTCGACACATGTAGGCGTGTGTGACGATTGATGATAAAACTCTCTTTGTGCATTTGTTGCTGATTAGTGTTTTTGAACAAAGATTATAATCACATTAATCGAGTGTGGGATTTGGGATACTCATGACAAAGCTGACAGTTGCACATCTGCCCATTGCCACTGCAAACGTGCACAACACTCCAGCTTATCAACAGACAGTACAACTGACTGAACGTTTCGAGCACTAAGTTAATCTAAATAACAGTACAATGCATAAAAATTCAGATCCTACCTCACAGTAAACACACAAGTCTCCAATTCAGAGACAAATGAATTAATGCCGCTTAGGCAAATAACCAGTGTTTAACCTGGACATCATATGAAATCCATACAAACAGTGTGTGGCAAAATTGCAGAGCTACTGAATGTTACAACAGACGATAGATACAGCTGCCACTATATTTAACATGGTTGGAGGGCGATATTTACCAGTTACACTGATCAAACCGTAACCTTAAAACAATGGCGTTAGCCTGCGTTACTGCCGTAACAGTAAAACCAGCCATAATGCAAACCGAACTGTTGTAACTGGACAATAAGGTGAAACACAGCTGGCAGGGTCCTGTAAAATCCATGAAGGCATATGGAGAGGGTGGAGGTATAAGCATTCTTAACCTTTAAAAGCCTAGCGGTAACTTTATGTACAACCGGGTTTACAATTTAAAAAATTTACACGGTACTGACATTGCATTTATGTGTTTTGTATGAATCTAAGAACAAACAACGACTTTTGCCTTATAAAACATTAAGAGACTGGTTTTTATAACCGAAGTGGAGAGTTTACAGCGCGGTACGCAATGAGTCCTTATATAAAACAGATACGCTTCGTCTTTAAAGGGTTAACTTCGGCAGTATACGGAGGTGATAAATCAGCTTCACGTTCCAGCCGCTTTAACCCCCAAGGAAAGAACACACGGCACCCATCAAATAGGATGTTGGGTAGGTCCTACAGTCCTTCGGAGGTCTTACGTAAAGAGAATTTTTATTCTTTGTTATATTTTTATGTTATTTGTTGACCTTTACCTTTATATTTTCCTCCCATACTTTACTTCATTCCATATATGTTTTTTCTCCATCCACCCCTCCCTTATTGTGCCTCCACCCTACTGGCTGTCACCACGCACTCTCACTACCACCCCGAGCGAATCTTCCCATTTAGATCTACGTTACGGTTCCACGCTTTTTTTTCCTTCTCGGACTCCTGACCTTTCAAGATGAGACCGATACATTGTCCCGACGTGTTGGTAAACAATTACCGCACAACGCCGCGCAACATCCCAGCACAGAGCACATCCCACCAATATTGAGGCGGAAGCCTGAAGTCAAGGTTAAAACAAGTTTTGTACCTGCCGGCAACAGAAAGTAGTGCAGCCCGCAGCCTGGTCACTATACTGACTGAGCTATCCATGCTAATAAAATTTATTTGGTGGCTTCATTCAAATTGTTGAAACCCCTTTCTTTGTTCTTGCTTTAATTAACCCTTTAAAGACGAAACGTGTCTGTTTCATACGTAAGGACCCAGTCCGTACCGCACAGTAAACACACTCCGTCTCGGTTAGAAAAACCAGTCAGTTAATGCTGTATAGGGAAATAATAGCTGTTTGTTCTGAGATCCACACAAAACACATAAATACACTGTGTGGGCAGAACGTAGAATTTGTGAATGTTAAACCTGGCGGTACATATAGTAACCACTGGGCTTTAAAGGAAGACCCAGTGCGTACTGCGCAGTAAACACACCCCGTCTCAGTTATAAAAACCAGTCAGTTAATGCTGTATAGGGAAATAATCGCTGTTTGTTCTGAGATCCACACAAAACACATAAATACACTGTGTGGGCAGAACGTAGAATTTGTGAATGTTAAACCTGGCGGTACGTATAGTAACCACTGGGCTTTAAAGGAAGACCCAGTCCGTACCGCGCAGTAAACACACTCCGTCTCGGTTATAAAAACCAAACAGTTAATGCTGTATAGGGAAATAATCGCTGTTTGTTCTGAGATCCACATAAAACATAAATACACTGTGTTGGCAAACCGTAGAATTGTTAAACCTGGTGGTACGTGACGTAACCGCTAGGCTTCAGAAGGTTAATTCTTATTTAGTTATGCTTTATGACAAAAGATGTCTAATGCTACCATACTTAACGGGCAGCACATTGCGATAATTCGAAATTCACAGCAGATCAAAAAAACAGAACACCGCGAGCGTATCCTTCCCAGCGGGTGTATGATCAAAAGAAGGCACAAGTACGCATGCAGCAAACCACAAGTTTGTTTTGAATTACGTCACCATGACGACATAACAGCCGCCAATTGTGTATTCTTCGCCCACTATTGGTATAAACTTAACTTTCATACGATTAGCTGATGGAGAAAGCAAAGCTGAAGCTGAGTGGCTACAGACTGTGTACAGTCGGTGAACATCACTGGGGCGCACTGCGTAGTGGCAAAACCACACGGCGTATGGAGGACAGACGGAATTCCAGCCCTTTTTCTTGCAGATCGATGGAATTATTTTGCCGCAACTAAAAGGTGCGACATCTTGGGGTTGTTGCTTAGCAACCGGTAAAGTGATCCGCCTCACTCTATGAGGGCATTCCTGTCTGACTGGTCGGCCACACAGTTTAACCCTTCAAAGCCTAGCGGCAACTTTACGTACCACCAGGTTTAACATTCACAGATTCTACGTTCAGCCCACGCAGTGTATTTACGTGTTTCGTGTGGATCTCAGAACAAACAGCGATTATTTCCCTATACAGCATTAACTGGCTGGTTTTTATAACCGAGACGGAGTGTGTTTACTGCGCGGTACGGACTGAATATTTAAATATAAACCACCAGGTTTAACATTCACAAATTCTACGTTCTGCCCACACAGTGTATTTACGTGTTTTGTGTGGATCTCAGAACAAACAGCGATTATTTCCCTACACAGCATTAACTGACTGGTTTTTATAACCGAGACGGAGTGTGTTTACTGCGCGGTACGCACTGGGTCTTCCTTTAAAGCCCACTGGTTACTTACGTACCACCAGGTTTAACATTCACAAATTCTACGTTCTGCCCACGCAGTGTATTTATGTGTTTTGTGTGGATCTCAGAACAAACAGCGATTATTTCCCTATACAGCATTAACTGACTGGTTTTTATAACTAAGACGGGGTGTGTTTACTGCGCGGTGTCTTTCAAGGGTTAAGAGCGTAAGAATTCTAGGCCATCCCGAACACTGGAATCGTAGGTTCAAACCCCGCCCATGGCAAGGCAGAGCATACTGGTGTAGCAATACGGACACACGAGATGCGGCAATTAAATAAAAACTCCAGTTTCATAAAAATCAATGTGTTAACACAGGTTTATATCTACGTGTTATCCGTCTTCGAGTCAATTACCATCCGAAGCTGCACACCGCTAGACACAGCCTTCCAGCCCCCAAGCATCCCCTGATGTCACTTCGTGACAGTGCTGTAACTGACTCCACCGTCTCGTCTCCATACGCCTCACGTAACAAACAGAAGGTTTCAGCGGCAGTTTTCTACAATTTCACCATATATCTTATGTTCGCTCGTTGCTCAGTACCTTTAACCTTTTAAAGCCTAGCGGTAACTTTATGTACTAACCGGTTTAACATTAAAAAATTCTACGTGGTGCCCACATTGCGTTTATGTGTTTTGTGTGGATCTCAGAACAAACAGCAACTTTTGCCTTATAAAACATTAAGAGACTGGTTTTTATAACCGAAGTGGAGAGTGTTTACAGCGCGGTACGCACTGAGTCCTTATATAAAAGAGACACGCTTCGTCTTTAAAGGGTTAATCAAACATGATAGCGTCAAGCTAAAACACTGTTATAAAAAGTATTACTTGACACTACGTGAACGTAACGGAGCTCGGTTTGGCAGGCGACTGGTGGGGGGAAGGGAGGTTCAGCGTTAACCAATCTACGTTTACTGTGGTGATTAACGGTACCGGTCATGACCTGCGCACGTTGTCTCGTTACTTAACAGCCACATCTTGGAAGACGTTTGCCACACTGTATATTACAATAAATCGAACATACACACTATACTCTGTATTATGACGTACTTATTGTGACAAACAATACACAAGGTAAGATTTGTGCTCTTCTGAGATATTACGGAGCGTCGAGTGGTAATCCATTACAGACGTTTCAGGACGTTATGGGTCTTTTTTCATACTTCCTGACATTTGAAGATGGGACCGACACGTTGTCCCGAAACGTCAGTAAAAAACTATCACTCGACGCTGCGTAATATCGCAGAAGAGCGTACATTTCAGCACCACTGTGGCGGAAGCCTGAAATCATGATTAGTACAGAAGGTATACGGTCAAAATGTCCTATAAAATTTTGTAAGACTTGCAGCCGCAAGGAACCCTGTTCCAACCTCGAACAGTAAAGGGGCAACATCCGGCTTCTCCTGTCCAAATGCCTTCCTCAGCACCCTGTTCTCGCATAAGGCTATTTCTGGAACGCATTCTTTTTGTCTTTTACGAAAGAAAGTATCCCAAGAAGGTACAAAAAACAGAATAAAAAGCAGAGCTGTAAAATGAAACGTAAATAACAACATGATGTCAAGAGTTGCAAGGCGGACGCTGGCTGTAATTCCCCGTTCAGTGACAGGAAGCCTGACAGCGCTGGTCGATAGTTGTCGATAGCTGTCGATACTGGACAGCGACTTCTGGCGGAGGGACGTCACGGTCGAGATACCGCAGTGACACATCTCAGAACACGACACTGCGGGGACGGGGAAGAATTCTGTTCACGAAACTTTCAACAGATTAAAAAAACTGTCAAAACCCGAACTGTCCGGAGCATCGATCCAATTTATACCCCTTACAGAGTTTCTGTAAAAAGAATTCGCACTGCTTCCTATCCGACGGTTACCCGGCGTGTGAGGCGACTAGGGCGTGAAGCTGACCACTAACCGCTATGCAGTTGTGAGGTTAAGAATGCGTGGAGCTATACCTGTACTCCCCGATACGCTTTCATGGTGTGGTGTTAAGCGAAGGGACAACTTTATATTCTTTAAATCCCTCTGGACATCTTATACAAATCAGCTGACGGTGGTTTACTTGTCAGCCGAAGGCACTCAGCCACTCTGTGAAGACACTTTGCGTCAATAGTCAAGTTTTGTCAGAACGATGCGCCATCGCAGCTGAGCCTAACAACTGCACTGCAAACCGTGACGACTGTCCTCAGAAGCTGACTAGTGTTTTACTGACTCGCATATTGGATGAAGCTTAGGAGTATAACGTTCTTAACCATTTAAAGTGTAACTGTAACTATGTGTACCACCTGATTTAGCATTACAAAACTCTGCGTTCTGCACACGGAGTGTGTTTGTGCGTTCCGCACGATTCTCACAACACTGAGCACGGCCACTGCCTGATATTGCATTAACACTGCAAGTTGGCGTTATGATCAGAGCGACACAATGACAGTTGTACAGCGGCACAAGACAAAGCGACACAATGACAGCTGTGCAAGCGGCACAACGCGATACAGCCACATGACAGCTGTGCAGCGGCACAACGCGATACAGCGACACAAACACAGTTGTGCAAGAGGCACAACACGGTACAGCGACACAAACACAGGTGTGCAAGCGGCACAACGCGATACAGCGACACAATGACAGTTGTGCAAGCGGCACAACCCGATACAGCGACACAATGACAGCTGTGCAAGCGGCACAAGACAGCGACACAATGACAGCTGTGCAGCGGCACAAGACAGCGACATAATGACAGTTGTGAAAGCGGTACAACACGGTACAGCGACACAATGACAGTTGTGCAAGCGGTACAACACGGTACAGCGACACAATGACAGTTGTGCAAGCGGCACAACATGGCACAGCGACACAATGACAGTTGTGCAAGCGGCACAACTCAGTAGAGCGACACAATGACAGTTGTGCAAGCGGCACAACACGGTAGAGCGACACAAAGACAGTTGTGCAAGCGGCACAACGCGATACAGCGACACGATGACAGTTGTGCAAGCGGCACAAAGCGATACAGCGACACAATGACAGTTGTGCAAGCGGTACACCGCGATACAGCGACACAATGACAGCTGTGCAAGCGGCACAAAGCGATACAGCGACACAAAGACAGTTGTGCAAGCGGCACAACGCGATACAGCGACACGATGACAGTTGTGCAAGCGGCACAAAGCGATACAGCGACACAATGACAGTTGTGCAAGCGGTACACCGCGATACAGCGACACAATGACAGCTGTGCAAGCGGCACAAAGCGATACAGCGACACAAAGACAGTTGTGCAAGCGGCACAACGCGATACAGCGACACGATGACAGTTGTGCAAGCGGCACAAAGCGATACAGCGACACAATGACAGTTGTGCAAGCGGCACAAAGCGATACAGCGACACAATGACAGCTGTGCAACGGTACAACACGATTGACGGCAGCAAGTTCCCAGTACTTCAGTTGCCGGGTGGTCACTACTGATTGAACGCAGCTGTGACAAGGACTGGAATGCGCGCAATATCTATTCTCTCCTTATTCCTCTCCTTTCTGCCCTTCCATTTCTACTGCCCCCCCTACACCCTACTCTCTCCCTCCTCCTAATCCTAATCGTAATCGTACAACTTCTCTACGCTCCTACTGCCTCTTCTCCCTCCTCTCACTCCCCCACTATTCCCCACATTTCTTGTGCTCTCGCTGTCTCCCCCACCTTCGTCTTCTCGTTCTTCTTACTTTTATTCTCGCTCATCTTGTCATTTCGACTGACCTTCATCCCCTCCCTCTGTTTTCCTTTGCACCTTCATTCTTTTTCTTTGCATTCTCTTTCCTTTCTCTTCCTCTTTCTGTGACTCAGCGCTATGAAGCCCGACACATGCAATGTAAGTCACGCGCCGTACCGTACTGACCACACTGTACTTTCAGCCGGCCTTCAACAGAAGGTGGCAGTGATGAGATGAACCAAATCCAATGACTGGCACGTTTGAAAACTACAAGCCTTTACAGTTTCAACTGACAGGATCACTCGGCACGCAACTGGCGAGCTGACCCACATTAGCAATCCGAACACAGTGAACTGAATCAAGACTCTCAAGTGACTCTTACGCAGTGTAAGCAACATACAGGGTGATTCAGGATAGGTCAGTATTTTGGGAGGTGTTAGTATTGGCCATTGTGAGAAAAAAAAAAAGACTTCACATTAAGATATGTCTATCTAATCCTGCATGTTTACCCAGATAGACCTGTCTGAATCTCCAGACCTAACTACATTAGATTTTTGTTTGTGCGACTGGATGAAGAGCGAAGTTTACAAAAGAAAGATGGATACACGGGAAGAATTGCTCGCTCGCAATTTGGATGCTGCTGTCCACAAAAAGAGACGTGAAGATCAACTCAGACAAACAACACGCGAACGTCGCACACGGGTTGCAAAGTGCGGTGAGGTTGACGGTGAGACTTTCGAACATTTATTGTCAACTGTAACAAATCCGTCATTTCTGTGTAACAAATTTGTCACTTAAACATTAAATTAAAATTGCCATTCACAATGCCTTTGTGTCTGTAGATTCAAACAGCTCTATCACAGTAATTATTCAGAATTAGACACATGTTCATATTACATTTATTCTCACAATGACTTACGCCACCACCTCTACAAAATATTGACCTTTCCTCATGAATCACCCTGTATGTTTGTATCTGCAACATGTCAAAACGCAAAAATTCACACGTTAACTTTGCAACAATTATTCACTTGCAATGTATACAAAATACATCGTCATTTACACAAGCTGTTTTACATTTTCCGAAAAGAATGCCCTATCAAAGAACTGCATAGTTTCCAGAGGTCTCTGTCACTTCATAAACCCCGAATATCTTGCACTCAGGTAAACAACAATACCGCCAAGAAAACACACGGTATGCCAGTTATTACGTTTAGAAAACTGATCACAGCAAACTCCGTAAGCTCAACACTCTTGGATTTTATTAACGTGTAAGGAGACAAACTGCTGGCATTACTGCGTAATGAGCGAGTAGTAATTACTGAGAACCCTTCTCACAGGCAAATACTAAAATGCACTAGTAAAAATTATATGAAGGATACAGGTCACATTCACTGTAGAAAATACCGGATAATTTTGAAATTTAAGGCTGTCGAACGTTAGTTTAAGCAATAAAGGGAGAAATAAGTCTTTCATTAGAATTAAACACGCCACTAAAATACCTCATAACTTTAACAAGATAAAAAAATACCAAACATAATTTAAAAATTTACTGCACTGTTACCTCCTCGCTGACGTACCCTGTACGTTAGCACCCACGGCTTTGCTGACGTACACTGTACGTTATCAATCAGGCCTTTGTTGACGTACCCTGTTCGTTAGCACCCACGGCTTTGCTGACGTACACTGTACGTTATCAATCAGGCCTTTGTTGACGTACCCTGTTCGTTAGCACCCACGGCTTTGTTGACGTACCCTGTACGTTACCACCCAGGGTTTCGCTGACGTACCCTGTACGTTACCACCAGGGCTTTGTTGACATACCCTTACGTTACCACCCAGGGTTTTGCTGACGTGCCCTGTACGTTACCATCCAGGGTTTTGCTGACGTACCCTCTATGTTACCACCAAGGGTTTTGCTGACGTACCCTGTACGTCACCACCTAGGGCTTTGCTGATGTACCCTGTATGTTACCACCCAGGGCTTTGCTGACGTATCCTGTACGTTACCACCCAGGGTTTTGCTGACGTACCCTTACGTTACCATCCAGGGTTTTGCTGGCGTACCCTCTACGTTAACACCCAGGGTTTTGCTGACGTACCCTGTACGTTACCACACAGGGCTTTCCTGACGTACCCTGTACGTTACCACACAGGGCTTTGCTGACGTATCCTTACGTTACCATTCAGGGCTTTGCTGACGTACCGTGTACGTTACGACACATAACGTTCTGAGCCCTCAGTCTAGCACACAAAATTCTTCGACGCTGAGACGGACTAGGTTCTGTAATTTGAATGAGATGAGTAAGAGGGCCGTAAAAATGAACTTACGGGCCGCGAGTTTGAAACCCCTGCACTAGTGCAACATTTACGAACTTACTTGCCACGGAACCGAACGGTCGTCGTAAAAGAATATGGGTAAATAGAGGAAATGAGGCATTTTCACACATAAAAACTGCCACATATAATGCTTAGGAAGACGCATGGAACTTATCGCCCTCCTGTCTGTGCAGCGGCAACACGGAATTCGCCGCACTGGTTCATTACAGTGCTCACAACACACCACCACCTATACCCCGCCTGCGCCAGATTAATCCACTCCAAGTCATCCTATTTCATAAAGATTCTGTCTTACATTACCCTTCCATCCACGCTTATGTCTTCCATGTGGTCTCCTTCTCTCTGGTTTCCCTACCAAAATCCTATATGCATATATCTTCTCCCCATACGCGCTGCATGTCTCGCCCATCTCATCCTCCTTAATGTGATCATCCTAATAGCATTTGGTGAGATGTACAAACCACGAAGTTTCTCATTATGCAGCTTTCTCTAACCTCACTTTCAACACCTTCCAAGTCACAAATTCCTGAACTGTTCTCTACAGACAGGAACAGGCGTACACAGGCCTACGTGCACTGGCAGGGACTACATCTTTCTTATACTGAGTCTACACAGCCCTACGTGCACTGCCAGGGACTACATCTTTCTTATATTGAGTCTACACGGCCCTACGTGCACTGACAGGGTCTACGCCTTTCTTAGATTGAGTATACACGTGCCTACGTACACTGACAGGGGCTACACCTTTCTTATATTGAGTCTACACGGCCCTACGTGCACTGCCAGGGACTACACCTTTCTTATATTGAGTCTACACGGCCCTACGTGCAATGGAAGGGACTACACCTTCCTTGTATTGAGTCTACACAGCCCTACGTGCACTGACAAGGACTACACCTTTCTTAAATTGAGTCTACACATGCCTACGTACACTAACAGGGACTACACCTTTCTTATATTGAGTCTACACGGCCCCACGTGCATTGGCAGGGACTACACCTTCCTTGTACTGAGTCTACACAGCCCTACGTGCACTGGCAGGGACTACACCTTTCTTATATTGAGCCTACACGGCCCTACGTGCACTGGCAGGGACTACACCTTTCTTATATTGAGTCTACACAGCCCTACGTGCACTGAAGTGTTCACAATAAACCCCTGACTCCAAACGACAGAACAGTTCCAGACAGCGAAGCTGTGGGCGTTGTTAGGTTGCTACGTTTGAACAGATACAAAGGGTGAGACAAATGTCAACCTGTTGCCGACATTTTTAGGTTGAAAGGTCAGTTTTAAGGTTGCTCAGGCTGGCCATTCAATTCAAATACACCTTCCAGCTACTGACGTCAACGGAAACAGAACTGCCGGAAACCAAGTTAGGAGTCTAAAATTCAGAGAATGCCACTCACTCTGTCGCTAGCATACCGCTCATCGGAAGTGCTAAATAAAAACAGACGGCACAACTATGGTGACCACGTTTTGTAGTTACCAGTGGGGGGCGGGTGGGGGGGGGGGGTGTTGAGCAATACAGACTGCATAGTCCTTCTGATCCCTGCGCTACGACAACCAGAAGCGAGTGTTTAACCTCTTAAAGCCTAGCAGTAACTTTACGTACCACCAACTTTAACACTAAAAAATTCTACGTGATGCCTACACTGCGTTTATGTGTTTTTTACTTATCTGAGAACAAACTGCAACCTTTACCTGACACGTCATCAAATGATTGGGTTTTTAAACTGAGGTGGAGAGTGTTTACTGCGCGGTACGCCCTGAGTCTTTATATTAGACAAAATGCGTTTCGTCTTTAAAGGGTTAAATGCATACTTTAACTCTCCTACATTGAAAATGGAAGTAGTACGATCCCCCGAAACGTCCCTTAACGACTAAATCTCAAGCTAACATTCCATAAGGCGGCAATCTTAGCACATCTCAACATATCATGTTACGGTGGGTCCCACTCAATGGGGTTCGGAGATTTTCACTGGGGGTGAAGCCGCTGCTGACTCATCTCCATGTAGTGGCGACGCTAAACACGCGCCAAGTTGTACGCCTGCTCCTTACAGATAAAACAGGAGTGTCAGTGTACAGGCTTTGTGTTTGTTGGGCAGAAATGGTAAGAAGGGGAACAACGTACAAGCAAAATAAGATGGTAAAACGTCCTAATGATGTATAAAGGCCGAATATTGGCTCGAAAACGTATTAAAATGTATGGGTATTTTATTAGGATATGGAACACAGAAGGGGGTGGACAGAGTATACTGAATGTTGAGACCATAAACGAAAGAAACCTTGGTAGAAATTACAGTTTGGAAATTAACAGGAAGTGGAAGAGAGACGGATAAAGAAAGTTGTCTTTATGTTCAGGTAATGAAGACGTAAAACATACATTGATGAACTGCACGGAAAGAAGAAAGTGAAAATATCGGATATTTGTGCAACAAATGGTTAGATACACAGGAGGAATTAGAACACAGAAAAACAATTAACTGTAAAAATAAAGTACAAGAAAAACATGTCGGAAGATATTTAAACTAAACAAGGTGCAAAGGGCAAAAACAGCATAAAATACCTTAAAATAATAATACATCACACACAAGGGGCCGATCCCACTGTCCGCACGGTCTAACAAGTACGTCTGCGGCCGCCTGATGGCTGCGGTCGCCGGTTCGAATCCCGCTGAGGGTACGGATGTTCGTCTCGTGTTTTTTGTATGTTGTGTACGTAGCGGCCTCTGCGACGGTCTGATCACTCGTCCAGAGTCCAGTGTGTGTGTGTGTGTGTGTGTGTGTGTGTGTGTGTGTGTGTGTGTGTGTGTGTGTNGTGTGTGTGTGTGTGTGTGTGTGTGTGTGTGTGTGTGTGTGTGTGTGTGTGATCTACAAACCTCAACATAGGGGCGGCGTAGGGCCGAGGTGGCCTGTTGTGCCACAGACAATAAATCTGGAGGAGACTCCGCAATGTGACAATAGAACGTTAATCGGCCAGCAGTTCCATGAACCGTGCATTCAGAGCCAAAGTGGACATAGAAAGTCCACTCGCCCCGTACTCCTGCTTGGTGTTGTGTTTAATTATGCATGCGGTCAGCTGCACCCTAACCTCGGCAGTGCCAAGGTCCCCAGCTTCTATTCCCCGATTATGCCCGGCAGTAACCGAGGAACTGTCGATCCCAGTGGCCGCGCGGTCTAAGGCGTGAGTCTGCAGCCGTTCGCTAGCTGGGATTGCGGGTTCGAATCCCGCCGGGGTCATGAATGTCTCTCTCTTGCGAGTGTTTGTGTGTTGTCAGGTAGAGGTCTCTGCGTCGGGCTCATCACTCGTCCAGAGGAGTCCTACCTAGTGTGCTGTGTTTAAATGAGTGTGATCATGAAGCCCCAAAAATGGGGAAAGCCATGATCCGAAAAACGGGTCGAGAAGTGCCACATGAAAAAAAAAAACGAGAAAATAACGAGGGATGTAACGTCCCTCAAGACAAGGGCCACTGCATTAACAAATTAAGGGGCTGCACGATGAATCATGCCACGGTGTTAACAGGGATCCGCATTCCGTTCCGGTCCCAGTGACACAGTGCATCGATCGGACGGCGGTGAGGGACGCCACAGTATCCATAGAAAGCCGGGAACGCATAACTGTGCCAGTGAAATATGCAGAGTCGTTCCGTCATCATTACTTACTGCTTGGATTAATTACTGCTGTCTACACAAATTGCAAGTGGCTGGAAACAAGTGCTTAGGAAAATATCTGGACCTAAGAGAGATGGCACCACATGATTTATGGCCGACATCAAGTGATGTCAGAATATGGCAGTCTTGACATGTAGCTGGAAAGCGTGGAACAGGAGGTGCACACGGAAGGCTGATACTGGGTGAGCGATGGCTGATACTGGCTACAGCAACGAACGGTCGGACGCAAAAGGAACTTAACTGCAGAAACAACGTATGTCCATTGCCGACTATACTGTACCGCCAAACAAAAGTACAAATTTACTTTAAAACCATTTCTTGTGTACAACACGCCATCTGAGATCTGCGCTGTTCTGCATATTATGCAGCGTCGAGTGGTAATCATCTACCGACGTTTCGGGACAACGTATCGGTCCCATCCTCAAGGGCAAAGACTTCTTGACCCTTTTCTTGGCTGTTGAAGATGGGACGGATATGTTGTCCCGAAACGTCAGTAAAGGATTATCATTCGACGCTGCGTTATATTCAAAAAGAGCGCGGATATCACCAACAACGCCGCGGAAGCCTGAAATCACGGATAACACACTACATGTTTCGGCAAGGACAGGCAAAATTCGGCTTTCACATAAATATAAAATTATACATACAAGGTGAGTAGATGCGTTTGACAGTCTTTGCACTCAACAGAGAACTACAGAACAAAACAGGATGTCATTCGTAAAGAGAATCAGGTACGTGGCGCTATAGGAAAACCGGTACAATTGTCCCGGGCATAATTCGGTGTGTCCCGTCACTTGTAGGCCGTATCCTTCCACATATACGCGCCATAAATCTCCAACAATACAGTATACCAGGGATCTATTGCAAAACAAATTGCCTCCACCTTAACTGATCGAGTTTTAGATCTTTATAATATGGATACGCATTGCAAGTTTCGTTTTGTGAAATGATAACTTTGATACGAGTCCCTGAAGATGACCTCATGAGGGATCGAAACATGTTGGATCGACTAACAAGATACTGTAATACTGAATATCTGGGAACAACAAACAGAGTGCATTCTGTTGGACTGAATACTGTGTGACTTGATTAGTGACAGCGCACGGTGTGAACAGTATAAAATTCAGGTCAGTTCCTATTGCCTTTTTCACGTACATTTGTCCATCAGTGTTGTGTCATCCAAAACTGAATACTCGTAGAAACTGGACAAACGTTTTTGAGGCCGATCCCAGTGGCCGCGCGGTCTAAGGCGTAGGTCTGCGGCCGAGCGCTTGCTGGGATCGTGGGTTCGAATCCCACCGGGGGCATGGTTTTTTTTCTCTTGTGAGTGTTTGTGTTATCAGGTAGGGGTCTCTGCGAAGGTCTGATCCCTCGTCCAGAGGAGTCCTACCGACTGTGGAGTGTGTTTGAGTGTGATCAAGTGAAAATAAATGACCTCGACACCTGCTGTGGGTAGGTAGAAGAGGGAAGGACTGCGAAACGAAACGTTTTTGAGAATAAACTGCCCATGTGTGAATGAGGTAGAGACGATATGTAATAAATCGGTCCCGGATTACTTAGGCGAATTACACCCTCACCTGTCCGGCTGCCGTGTTGCATAAGAAAGCTGACTTTACCCACCCCATGACATCGTAATACTGCCGAACTCTCACGGCTGAATGTCGTCTGCCCTTTCGGGTGGCGGTAGCGGCTTCGACGACTATGGATCGTCACTGGATAGAAACAAAGATCACGTTTCTGGAGCCACAGATGTGGCAAAATTAACGTAGCTCTGACGAGCATTCAGATGTGTCGCTGCGGTATCGAGGAGTTTTTTACTCCGTGTCCATTAACGATGAAGGTACCACGTTCCTTCTGAATGTCGGAAACCATGAAACCTGCGACCAGGGGCGCACCCCAACGGGGGGGGGGGGGGCTGCCGGGCTACAGCCCCCCAAAACCCCAAAACCGAAATTTAAAAAAACAGATTTTGTAGACTTTATATCTAAACTTTTACGTGATTTTCCCTTTGGCCAAAATCAGCCACTGAAATCGGCTGATGACTAGTACATTACAATTCTGAAAAATATATTAATAAAATTAAAAAAGCAAGAAAATAGGACATTGTGATTAAGTCATGGAACACGTAGCTATATACGTATGTATATAAATGCAGTTGCAGACAGTGTTATGTTGTATTTACAACATGATTTTTATAACATAATTTTTAAAATCAAACATAAATCATATATAGCCTCAGTCAGCCCCCCCCCCCCCCTTCAAGGAAACATTTTGTGTGCGCACCTGCCTGCGTCACATCCCGGAAGACCCAAATCCTCAGCAACACTGCTAAGAAATCCTCAAACATGACACAAAGGTAACGTGCTAACCCGTCGGGACTTCCCACATGTGTCAACACACTTCGTTCATACATCACGGGACATGATAAGAACCTATTTACTTATGAAAAGTCGAGAAATACGTCCCAAAACTAGCGCGAATATCACGTGCAATAAACACAAAGCAAGACAAACATGTTTATGGTACATATACGGCTTTATAAAGGCCGCAATATTCCCTCCGAAAGCAGTTTCGTCAGCAAAGTCATGCAATTTTCTGCTCCGTTAACCAAACCGGTAGTGTGTGCCTGTGAAGAACAGAACAAGCGAACGGGTCGGCCCGCTGTACAAACAAAATTTAGGAACAGGAAATGAGAACTCACCAGTGGCTGGCGCACACAACAGCAACAGCACAAGATCCACAACACTTACCTGAAAAACAAACAAACACGAAGATAGATTACAGCAATATACTTACAGCAGCACAAAATAACTGCAACCGACGTACAGAATAATGCCAGTGTATGCAAAGTGCATGGCCGTGGGACGTGACAAAATTACAGACTAACTGCGTAAATATCGGGACCCTGCGGTGACGAACATAGCTACAGGGGAGAGTCTGACAAAACGGGGTACCTGCAATTTTTTTCTGTAGGAAGTGACGACAATTTTTGCCAAAAGTACTGAGTGATTGCTACCACAGCGCCCTGTGGTCCGCAGGCGAAAGTGAGTCGTTCGGTGCCACTGTGTGTTTGTTAAACAATGAAGACATATATTGCAACTGTGTGTTATAATACTGCGAGAAAACTTTAGCGATATTAACTGGAAGCCCTCTTCATAAAACCGGGAAAGTAAGTATACGTTTAAATACTTAATATTTAACCCTTTAAAGACGAAGCGTATCTGTTTTATATGACTCAGTGCGTACCGCGTTGTAAACACTCTCCACTTCGGTTATAAGAACCAGTCTCTTAATGTTTTATAAGGCAAAAGTTGCTGTTTGTTCTGAGATCCGTACAAAACACATAAACGCAATGTGGGCACCACGTAGAATTTTTTAATGTTAAACTTGGTGGTACGTAAAGTTACCGCTAGGCTTTAAAATGTTAAGCTTTCCTTTGTTGTGTGAGTCATCACACATGCTTCTGTATTTTTCGAGGGGAAGCAAGATTTCTTATTTTCCACATAGACATTCAGTTACCCCGTTTTATCCTACCGGTTGAATAAAACGGGGTACTTCGAATCACGTACTTCAAATTTAGTTTCCTCTTACAATGCTCCATGTAGCAAAGTATTTGGATCGTAATATGATAGACAAGTATTTGAAGAGTCTTTACTGAAGAAATTACAAGTTTAGGTGAAGGAATGAATAAGATAGAGTCGTTTTTCCACTAAGTACCCTGTTTTACCCTACTTGCCCCTATATAATAGCGGGCAAAGAACCTCAAAGAAATTATCACCCAGAAAATTCAAGTTTCCTTGGATATTACGGCACGCCGACTGGTAAACATGTATTTGCACTAAGCTTAAAAGAAGTACAGTTGCCCTGTCCGTGCCATGAAGGCACGCAGGAACGGTAGGTACAGCTCCACTTATTCTTAACATCGGCACTAGATGGTGAGTGGTCAGTCACACCCTGGCCGTTTCACCCCCAAACAGAACCTCCGGTGCCCCTTACATAGGAGGCAGGGTGGGCCCCACAGCCCATCTGGGCGTATCGGAGAAGAGAAAAATCTCTTGCCTAAGCCAGGATTCGAACCCTGGATCATCCAGCCCCTAGCCTAGTTACTAAACCGAGTTACCCCGGCTTTTATCCTATCTTATTTAACTATTAGGGGGCACGCGGTGGCGCAGTTGGTTGAGGCACTGCGCTACAAGCCGGAAGGTCACGGGTTCGATTCGCGAAAGAGTCTTTGGAATTTCTCATTGGCCTGGGGTCGACTCAACCTCTAACAGAAATGAGTGCAAGGAGTATCTCCTGGAGGGTAAAGGTGGCCGTTGCCTAGGGCTGGAAACCTTACCACCTCCATTTACGGACTGTCTGGGAATCTGGAAGCCTCCTGGAACCCTCAGGGCCTGTCCAGGCCTGTACAGGGATTTCATGGAATGGACAACATTAGAATAGCATATTTTATGGCCGGGATCCCTGGCATTACGCTTAACACGCTGGTCGGCTGATCAAACGCTGGCGAATGGATGAAACTGGCTCATGTTCGCTGGAATTTGTTACTAACAGCGCTAAACCTTCAGTGTCGATCAGGCCTACGGATCTGCTCGCATTTAGACGAAAATATCAAGACATCTGAGAAATTAAGGGCAGGTTAAGTTTACGGAATTCTTGCTACAATCTGGCACACAATGTTGTACTTCCCCCACCTGTTACCTCCGAATACAAAGATTAATAGACAGAGAACTAGAGTTCTGCCTGTTGTTTTACATGGGTGTGAAACGTGGTGTCTCGCAGTAAGGGACGACATACGCCGTAAGTCTCTGATTCATTTCATGCCGTGTACTCCAAGCGTCAGAACATAGAATAAACCATCCACGTAGCTCACACAAACCCTTCTTTATTGCTACATCTCAAACTACATCCCCTGAAGACGATCCAATAAGGATCGTAACGTGCAGGGGGTAGATTTGGAGTCGTAACAATAAAGAAAGGTTCATCTGCTGACACGCCGAGGGTTTTCGAGAACATGGTGCGGAGAATGATACTTGGCACTAAGAGGGGTGATGTGACAGGAGACTGGAGAAGACTGTACAGTGCGGACCTGCATAGTCTGTAGCCCTCGCCCAACAGTATTCGGGTGATCAAATCAAAGAGAGTATCAGTGGCAGGGCAGGTGGAACGTATCGGAGAGAAACGCATACAGGGTATTTGATGGGGAAACCTGAAGGCAAAACACAACTTAGAAGGTCTTGACACAGATGGGAGGATAATATTAAAAGGCAAAACACCCCATTACAGGCCTGGACAGGCCCTGAGGGTTCCAGGAGGCTGGTGCTCCTAGATTTCAAGACAGTCGGCACATGAAGTTGGTAAGGTGATCAGCCATACGCACCAGCCGCCTTTACCCCCAGGAAATATTGCTGGTACTCATTTCTGTTAGAGGCTGAGTCCACCCCAGGGCCATAGTGTGACCGAAAGGATTGTGTCAATGAAAAATGCCAGTGACAGCATCGGGAATCTGGATAATATTAAAACAAACCTTAAAGAAACAGGATGGGAGATGGTAGACTCAACCTTTTAAAGCCTAGCAGTAACTTTACATACGACCGGGTTTAACATTAAAAAATTCTACGTGGTGCTCACATTGCGTTTATGTGTTTTGTACGGATCTCAGAACAAACAGCAACTTTTGCCTTATAAAACATCAACAGATTGGTTTTTATAACCGAAGTGGAGAATGTTTACAGCGCGGTACGGACTGAGTCCTTATATAAAACAGATACGCTTCGTCTTTAAAGGGTCAATTCGTCTGTCTCACAGCAGCGGGCCAGTGGCGGGCTTTTGTTAGCACGGTAATGAGCCTTCGGTTTCCGTAAAATGTGGGGGGTTTCTTTGACTACCTACGCAACTGCCAGCTGGTCAAGAACGACTCTCCTATGTGAAGTTAGTTCGTTGAAATTTTCCGAGTTATACAGGCCTACCAACCTACGCAGCATCACATCCCAGAAGACTTGAATGTTCATAAACACCGCTGTGAGAACCTCAACCCTCCCACTGTTACAGTTTGTCACAATTTCACGTTCTCATAACGAATCTCTGCTGCTGCTGCGAGAAAACAATTCACACATAAATAAATACTATATACCTTACCTTAGCCACAAGATGATTCCCTGAATTTCAGACACACCGGTAACACGCCTCCTCAAGTACGCACCGGTATTACAGAAGACTATTTATTAAGCCTTTAAAGACGAAAGGTAATACGTTTTATATAAGGACTCAGCTCGTACCGCACTGTAAACACTCCCCACCTCGGTTATAAAAACCAATCAGTTAATGCCGTATAAGGTAAACGTTGCTGTTTGTTCTGAGATCCACACAAAACACATTAATACACTGTGTGGGCACCACGTAGAATTTGTGAATGTTAAACCTGGCGGTATATACAGTAAGCACTGGGCTTTAAAGGAAGACCCAGCCCGTACCGCACAGTAAACACACCCCGTCTCGGTTATAAAAACCAGTCAGTTAATGCTGTATAGGGAAATAATCGCTGTTTGTTCTGAGATCCACACAAAACACATAAACACACTGTGTGGGCAGAAAGAAGAATTTGTGAATGTTAAACCTGGCGGTACATACAGTAACCACTGGGCTTTAAACGGTTAATATCGCAGTTACCGGGGTGGAGGGCGCCCAGATGGCAGCACCTCCTCGAGTTGAAGAACCAGAAACTCGACACGACTCGCGTAACTCCCGGAAAGTTCCACGGCACTGAAGTAAATTATTCATAACGGAAGAACTATTAATCACTTTCCGGATCCACACCGGCTTCGCTGGCTTATTTTAATTTCTCCAGAGACCAAAACTGCACTTCACGTCAACCGGAGTTGAACGCTCTTCTTCTGTCACTGAGCGACGTCGGTGAATATCACCAAAGAGAACTGACCTGACAGTGAACACTACGTGCCCCTGTGAAAAATTTAGCGTATAATAAGGTAAGGTTGCTTTTTTATTTCCTCTTACTCTCTGAAATGAGCATTTCTCAAATTATTAACAACACCTCACATGATAATCACTTAACCCTTTAAAGACGAAGCGTATCTGTTTTATATATAAGGACTCAGTGCGTACCGCGCTGTAAACATTCTCCACTTCGGTTATAAAAACCAGTCTCTTAATATTTTATAAGACAAAAGTTGCTGTTTGTTCTGAGATCCGTACAAAACACATAAACGCAATGTGGGCACCACGTAGAATTTTTTAATGTTAAACCTGGTGGTATGTAAAGTTACCGCTAGGCTTTAAAAGGTTAATTTCGCAAGCTACAAGCATGTCTCCTCTAACAGCCACCCTCCACCGTCCGTCACGTTAAAACGAAGCTCAATTCCGGAGCAGCTTCCCCATTACTTGGAACTGCACTGAGACTGTGTACACAACGCATGGGGCAGATGAGAACCTGAAGGGTAGGTAAGGTTTCAGAGACCTAGGATAATATAAAACTGAATCTCAAGAAAATAAAGTCAGCGTGTGCATGGATTTATCTGGCTCAGGAAAGAATCCAGTAATGGGCTCTTACGTACCTTCGGGTTCCATAAAAACGTTGGGTATGTAAGGATCACAAAGGTGTTTATTTTTAAGCGCGTTGATACAGTCGCGACAAGCGCCTGTTAGCTTCATCATATCCGTCTGTATCAGCGCGGCGCCGACTGGACGGATATCCTTTAAATTCGGTAATGAATACTTCTATGAAAATCCGACGATAAAATCCAAATTTGGATCAAATCGGGCAGAAACATTGGGCACCTTACCCATTATTCTTGTCATATTTTAATAAAACTTCAATTTCTTCGACAGATTTTCGCGAAAATATTCACATACCAAATTTCATGAAAATCCATCTGTGGGAGCCGAGTTGTTCCATGCAGACAGAAAGACACAACATGACGAAGCCAAAAGTCGCCTTTCGCAATTTTGCGAACGCGTCTAAAAAGACTGTCCGCATCTCAAACTGCAGCCCGATTGGCCCACTGGCACAGAATAAGCAAACAGCAGCTAGAGCCATCATTTTACCGTACACAGAACACAAACTGATGACGCATGACTCCTGCCCCCTTATATCACGTCTAGAAGTCTACAGACACCAATGGTGAACTGCACGTCCAGTCAACAGAGTAATATCGGAGTCTAATACAAGTTAATGGCCATTCCCGGAACGCGGTCTCTCTGACACCTCAGTACAATTTATCACCTATACACCTCGACAGTGAATATGTGGCGCTTCTGGGTTCAACAGCGTTCAGTGTAGCATATACGCGATATTACAGCTTACATTTCTCTCTGAACCG
This sequence comes from Coptotermes formosanus, assembly GCA_013340265.1. NCBI lineage: Eukaryota > Metazoa > Arthropoda > Insecta > Blattodea > Rhinotermitidae > Coptotermes > Coptotermes formosanus. The sequence continues at coordinate 710,483 of BLKM01001554.1, forward strand.
CATATACTGCACTATAGACACAAACCACTCGGTTTTCCCCAACCCACCAACCTATTCGGAAAGTGGGAATTTAACCCTTTAAAGACGAAGCGTATCTGTTTTCTATAAGGACTCAGTGCGTACCGCGCTGTAAACATTCTCCACTTCGGTTATAAAAACAGATCTCTCAATGTTTTATAAAGCAAAAGTTGCTGTTTGTTCTGAGATCCGTACAAAACACATAAACGCAATGTGGGCACCACGTAGAATTTTTTAATGTTAAACCTGGTGGTATGTAAAGTTACCGCTAGGCTTTAAAAGGTTAATGGCGTAACACGTTATCAACGCGTACGTGGTGGCGCAGTTGTTTGAGGCACTGCGTTACAAACCGGAAGGTCACGGGTTCGATCCCCGATGGTGCCATCGCAATTTTTTATTGACATAATCCTTCCGGTCGCACTATGGCCCCGGGGTCGACTCAGCCTCTAACACAAATGAGTACCAGGAATATTTCCTGGGGGGGGGGGGGGTAAAGACTGCCTGTGCGTGAAATCTGGAAGCTTCACCCTCCTGGCAACTTCAAGGCCTGTACAAGGATAGCTTTACCTTCAACGCGTTACCAATATGATACTCGGCGTACGGTGCAGCCTGTACGACACGCTAGCATCTGCAATAAGATGGTACATCCCGACGTTTCGGTAACGCTGCACGACAATCACTGAATGCTCAGTTTCCGAATAAATGAGTGGGTAAAAGACAGGCCACTTGTTGACCTCCCCGATCACCCGATCTCAGTTTAACAGATTCTTCTTAATCAAGACAGGGTAAATTTGTGCCGTACAGAACAGGGCTTCAGTCTTCTACATTGTCAATTTGCAGTTCCGTTTTGCCATAGGCAGTAAATATTCAATTCTGAAACACCGGCATTCGCTTACACACACATAATTCACTGCTGTACATCTCGCGTTACGAACAAAAATGTTTGTGATTCGAGATTCCATAGTCTACTTTTAACTACTTTAGACCCCATGTTGTCCACCCCTGACCTGTACAGGGCCCAATGCTATGTACGTTTTACTTGCCCGTTATTTAAAATCGCGCAAACATCTCTCACGTGGAAGCGCGCGCGCACGCACAGACGCGCGCACGCACACACACGCACGCCCACCCACACACACACACACACAAACAAACGGACTCACTTCAATATTTCTAACAATTCTAATTCTTCCACATGACATCACTTTCTCTTTCTGCTTATATACATTAGAAGGACCTTATCGGCCACATTATGTACCATCAATCAAAGTCTCCAGAAATCTCCAGATCCCGCGTTTCGAAGAAAATTTCATTCATACGAGAAATGTAAGAGAATGATCAGACTTGACGAAAAGAGAGATTAGAAGAGGGTCTGAGAGAGTAAGATGCCCCGTACATCACGCAGCGGAAGATGTCGCATATATTATTAAAATGTTCAGAGACGAAAAAGCGAAGAGCGTAAGTTATGTATAGTAAATGACTGAGAAGGCAAGAGAATGTAAGTCTGAGGAAGGTACACAGCAGTACAAATGTAACGGAGATAAAAGAGTATTGGAAAATGCTTATTTAAAATTAAATGCAGATGGGGAATGTATCCAGTAAGCAGCAGCCCTTACTGGAGGCTATGGGAGGATAACCAGGGCTGTGGAGTCGGAGTCGGTAAGAATTTTAGGTGCAGTCGGAGTTGGTAAAAATTTACCCGACCTCGATGTAAAATCTTAACTAGATACTCCAACTCCAGAGCCCCGATAGCTACAGTGACCATTAGTCGCCGGCCTCCCACCGGGGAGGCCCGGGTTCGATCCTGGGTCAGTCCATGTGGGATTTGTGGTTGCCAAAGTGGCACTGGGACAGGTTTTCCCCCGTCAATTTCATTCCACCGGTGCTCCATTACTAGGAAAAGGACAAAAAATAATCATCATCTTCATCTTCATCAGAGGGTTGCACAATAAGCCTCAAGGCTGCGGTGCGTCCGTAGCGTCTGCTGCGGGGCCCTTCACCAATTAAAAAAACCATTAGACTTATACTTAAGTATAGGTTATAAGTCTAAACAGTAGCCTGATGATTCACGTGGTGGTGATGAAATGTCTTATAGGTTTACCGTTATTAATACATATTGAGCTTTTATGAAGGAGTCGGAGTCGGAGTTTTAAAAATCGAGGAGTCGGAGTCGGAGCTTTTGTGTACCGACTGCACAGCCCTGAGGATAACAGAAGGAACTGAGCGACTTATTCGAAAGAAGAAACAAAGACAGGAGCGGTAGACCTACAGTGCACGAACAACGAAACGTATTTTAAAACAAGAGACCACTTGTTTACATTCGGAAACAACAAATGTAACTGCGAATGACACAGGTATAATCTTCACTTCTCAACTCAAAAATGTGAACGCGTCACTTGACAAAACGCGTCAGCATAACCTTGGACACCTGCACACAGCGATGGGTGGACTACTAAGTGTGGATCAGGCGGTTAGTCGCCGCCTCTTTGCGCGGAAGTCCGGGTTCGATCCCGAGTCAGTCCATGTGGGATTTGTGGTGAACCAAGTGAACTATCCTGTGCCATTATACTACCGAGGCCGATACATTTTGGCTGCGCAGAGACCTTAGGTGAGAACAGCCCCAAAAACTGACGCTATGTGGGCCATTTTGCTTGCAGACTGTTACATGAGATCCAAACGAGGATAATCGAGCGCCGATTGGTTGACAGGCAACTGCCTGAATTATTTTGTTATCTGCGTTATTTTGTATGCCGACGATTAGTGCTATTACAAAGGTAAAGGTCACCCTACAATCTGTCATTAAGGCGAAGAAGCGAGGCAGAAGCGGGTGGGTGCTCAGTGTCACGCCCCAGCTGCTTTACCCGCGAAAAAAAGACCATGTACCTATTGTGCAGGAGGCTCGTTAGGCCCCACGGCCGGTCTCGTCCCCAAAAGGGCTCGAACCCCGGGCTCGTCCAGCCCGTAACAAGTCCCTACACCGACCGCAACTGCGCTATTACCAACGTTACTTCATTAACCTTTTAAAGCCTAGCGGTAACTTTACATAACACCAGGTTTAACATTAAAAAATTCTACGTGGTGCCCACATTGCGTTTGTGTTTTGTATGGATCTCAGAACAAACAGCAACTTTTGCCTTATAAAACATTAAGAGATTGGTTTTTATAACCGAAGTGCAGAGTGTTTACAGCGCGGTACGCACTGAGTCCTTATATAAAACAGACACGCTTCGTCTTTAAAGGGTTAAATGTGGGGCACCAAAATATTAACCTGGACTGTAAATGTAGCTGGTAACATAACTAGCTAACTCCATGCAGCAGAGTCGTTCCTGAGAACCTAACAGTTTCTCAGCCCGTCAAGACATTCCCCGCATTTTATGTAACCCGAAGGTTCATTACCGTGTTCACAACAGCTCGCAACTTGTCCCTACATTGAGACAAATAAATCCAATCCACGCCCTCGCAACCTAATTATTTAAGATTCATTTTAATATTATCCTACCATTTACGCCTAGTCTCTCAAGTTGTTTCTATCCCTACGTTCTCCCCCACCAAAACCCTTTATGCACCTCTCCTGACTACAGTGCATACGGTTATAACGCTTTTGCATTTCACCCAGGCGCTGCCTTGAAATTACCATTTAAGTTGACACGAGCCATATAAATATCTGTGAGACAAGAAGCACTCTGGGTGAGGCCATCCGGTTTCGCCTACAAACATTCACGCTAAACGTGTATGGGGACGACAGGAGCGTCTCCTCCCCTTTCAGCGAACCACAACACAGTGAAGCCGCACAAGCAGAGCACTGCAATGCGGCACTTCGTTTCACTACCACATGTGTACGCACGCCAAACCACGAGCGCCATTACAGGGGTGCACAAACCCAGGGCACCAGGTCCCGGGAGCGACTAAATATTGTATACGGTGACGCCTAATATTTTTGAGTCCTCAGTGTGAAACCTGCTTCATTGTCGTCACGACGCCCTTCACTAATTTCCAAAATGAATTCGCTCTAAACGGTTCTGTTTTAGGAGCCACATTTGAAATGCCCGTACATAACGTAATGTTACTACAGATCCATGCAGTATTGTAAATGTTGTTTTAACACAAATGTACACGAAACATTTGTCGTCACGACGCACTTCACTAATTGCGTTACAGTGTTCCTTCCCTCAAACCTTTCTAAAGTCATTTCAAGGGCCAACACCCCATTAAAATTTGGGATAGAGTCTGGCCAGTTATGTTCCTCACAACACATAAATTAGTCTCCTTTCCCTAGTCCTTTAAAACAAAACCCTGCTGTTCCTGTTTTCTTTACGCCTTGAAACGACTGGAGTTCTATAATGTAAAAGTGGAGGGTAGGGTGTGAGAATCTCACATATTTTAGTTTCACCCTGTACCCACACACTTGCGGCTGGGTGCTCGGTTAGAGTAGATCGCTCAGACGAACGTCTGATAGACTGTAGTATCTCATATACATATAGATTCAATAAACTTTCTGTTCTGTAGTGAGTATTTGCTCTTTGAGGTTGTCAATCCACGTTACCCTTGCCCACCAACAATCTGGTGTTACGACAGAATGTCATGCCCAGAATCTCAGGCGACTTCTAAACTTCTGCAAGATTCTTGCACTCCTGCGCTATATGCCATAACAGGGGTGGACAGTTACTTAGACTCGCCGGTCATCTCACCATTTTAGGTAAATTTTACAAGCCAGACAGCTTTATCGGTGCAGCACTGTAAATGAGTGGTTTAAGGCTTCCGCCGAGATGGAAAACAGATCTGCGCTCTTCTGGGATGTTACGCAGCATTAAGCGCTACTTCTGTACCGAAGTTTCAGGACCACCTATCGGTCCCATCTTCAAAAGTCTAGCAGTCCAAAGAGAAATTTCTTCTTGGAATTCTTGACCCTTGAAGATGGGTTGTCCCGAAACGTCGGTACATAACTATAACTCAACGCTGCGTAATGCCCCACAAAAGCGCAGAACTCCGCACTGTAGACGTTCATTGTTCTTTCGTACGAGAGTCTGCCATACGTAGACGCCCCATAATCAGCTAATATTTAACCCTTTAAAGACGAAGCGTATCTGTTTTATATAAGGACTCAGTGCGTACCGCGCTGTAAACACTCTCTACTTCGGTTATAAAAACCAATCTGTTTAACCCTTTAAATACGAAGCTTGTCTGTTTTATATAAGGACTCAGTGCGTACCGCGCTGCAAACACTCTCCACTTCGGTTATAAAAACCAATCTGTTTAAACTCCAGACAGCAAAATATGATTGAAAACAAAGACATACGTACACACAGCGTCAAAATTTGTGACTAATTCAGTTTACTTACACTGTACATATTTATAATGTTAAGTGCAAACACACGACAGGTGGCTCGAACAGGTTATGCAGTGCTAACGTCCTTAGTACGTCACTGCAAGGCGGTTACAAATTATTTGCTAATTCAGTACTGTCAACCGGCTTTTGCCCACCCCTGAAGTGAACCCCAGACCAATAGGCACAGTCCCTGTGAGCATCTAACAAGCAAGTTAGGATTCGCAGTTCAATCGATGTTCAATGGTCCATTTCTATTATAATTTAATGTCTACTAATTTAACCTTCCGAAGGAACCCTATTACCAGACGAAGTCAGCCTCACTGTCTTCAGGAATACGTGTTTATAAATAAGTGTTTAAGCCTTTAAAGACGAAACGTAATCTGCTGTACACAAAGACTGTGCGCGTACCGCGCTGTAAACACTTTCAACCTCGGTTATAAAAGACGAATGAGTTGCTGATATTTACGTGAAAAGTCGCTGTTTGTTCTGAGATCCGTACAAAACACATAAACGCAATGTCACTACAATGTAGAATTTTTTAATGTTAAACCTGGTGGTACGTAAAGTTACCGCTAGGCTTTAAAAGGTTAAAGACGGAACGTATCTGTTTTATATAAGGACTCAGTGCGTACCGCGCTGTAAACACTCTCCACTTCGGTTATAAAAACCAGTCTCTTAATGTTTTATAGGGCAAAAGTTGCTGTTTGTTCTGAGATCCGTACAAAACACATAAACGCAATGTGGGCACCACGTAGAGTTTTTTAATGTTAAAGCGGGTGGTATGTAAAGTTACCGCTAGGCTTTAAAAGGTTAATATTCTAAGCTAGAAGCCGGTTGTAATTCGAACCCAGGATCTATAAAAGCCCCGTGTTTGATCGGCCATTTATAGAGTATTCGGCCGATCGCGGTGGCAGCACCGTCTAAGACGAGTGTCTGCTGGCGTTCGCTTGCTGGGATTGCGGGTTCGAATCCCGCCAGGGGCATGCATGTCTGTCTCTTGCGAGTGTTGTGTGTTGTCAGGTAGAGGTCTCTGCGTCGGGCTGATCACTCATCCAGAGGGGTCTTACCGAGTGTGGTGTGTCAGAGTGTCACTGTGAAGCCTCGATAATGAGGAGGCCCTGGCCCAACAGGGGCTGTCGAGCCATGACGGAAAAAAAACAAGGTATTCATAACACTGCATTTGAATCTAGAAATGTTAACTAGCTGACAAAACTCTGCTCTGTTTGCTTATGAGAAATTCTCAACATGAGAATATTCTCAAACAAATCACAATGGAACACAACTGAAAATAAAAATTACATCACACAATCCACTTAAAACATTACCGAACTTCACCGACTCTCACAATCCAAGTCTCATGATATGTCACGCTGTGTCCAAAGGTAAATAGCTATCGACGTTTCGTAGGACCGTAGTGATGACGGCACCACGATCGCCCGAAACGTCGGTAACTAACCTGCTGAAACACCGTAACACCGCTGAAAGAACCTCAAGTCTCTCATTAATGTATTTCATTGCACCTTTTTGAGTTGGCATGGTACATCAATATATTGACTAGGCTACAGGCTGCACGGTCCGGGGTTCATATCCCGTTAGGAACAAGAGCGCTTTCTCATCAACGGTGCGTCCAGAGACTCTGTGAGGCTCAGCCAGCCTCCTCTTCACTGGATAACAGGGCTCTTTCCCTGGAAGGAAAGCAGGCAGATGTGAAGCTAACAACACACCTTCACCTAGAGCTCAGGTTAAGAATGAATGGAGTTATACCTCCACCCCCACATATGCCTCCATGGCCCGGTCGTTAATCAAGCAGAGCGAAAATTCCGCCCCCCATCTGACCTCCCTTATTAAAGTTTATTACATTACAATGGCAATTTTCTATTTTTCAGCGTAAATAATTAGCCTGTCCAGTTCTGTCTTGTAATATCAAATCTCTTGCCAGTGCTGGGCAAAACACATCACGCGCCATTCACAACACATTTGAGATGCAGTTACCGTTTGTAATTTATGTGCCATCATCTGTGATCAGTCAATGTGTTAACACACGGCCGTTACTTGAGAACCAGCCACAACGTACAGACTCTAACGCCAGCACCAGCCTACAAAACTACGAGCCTAGGCTGCTACTGCAACGCGTTTTGCGGCTGTCTTGACCATCGCAGCCGTCACTGGACGTGCAGGCAATGCGATAAATCTGCTGTTTTCGCTGGGACAATAAAAGAAACACCCTGTACATTAAATGGAATATTCAGGTCCCGCAGCAGCAAAACACGTACGACAGGACACACTGTTGCCTGTTCATAACACACTGACAAACAGAATACAACTGGCACTGTGCACTGAAGGTTTTCGCTGAGACAATAAAAGAAACACCCTGTACATTAAATGGAACATTCATGTCCCGAGCACAAAAACACGTACGACAGGACACACTGTTGCCTGTTCATAACACACTGACAAACAGAATACAGCTGGCACTGTGCACTGAAGGTTTTCACTGGGAAAATAAAAGAAACGCCCTGTACATTAAAGTACATTAAATGGAATATTCACGTCCCGCAGCATAAAAACACGTACGACAGGACACACTGACAAACAGAATACAGCTGGCACTGTGCACTGAAACAGACATGCGACGTCAGTACACTATCTAGACAACCAGTTGGACACTGACTATACGTGCGATTGAATAAACTGTTTGCAGCTTTTCACTACATTCCAATGTAGCAATCAATAAACGGCTGACAGAACAGGTGCAGTATATCGGGTGCGAGTCTTAACCACATTCTGATCACAACCTACGCAAAGCAACGTCTGTCCCTCCCTGACAAAACCATAAATTACCAAGAAAATGTATTTTATCTCTTCTTTTATGGGGACGTAAGACTCGATCTGTCGCATTCAGGAAGGAACATAGGCTGAGGGTGTTCGAAAATAGGGTGCCGAAAGAGATATTTGGGCGTAAGAGGGACGAGGTAAAGAGGGAGTGGAGAAGACTACATAACGTGGAGCTACGTGATCTGAGGGGGGGGGGGGGAAGAAGAATGAAGGGCCGCATACATGATTTTGGTGTAGGAACCTGAAGGAAGAAGACCACCTTGAAGACCTAGACGTAGATGGTAATACTGAAACAGATGTCAAATAAATTGTATTTGAGGGCGTACACCGAATTAACTTGGCTCAGGATAAAATAAGGTGGCAGGCTGTTGTGAAAACGGTAATGAACCTTCGGGTTCCATAAAATTCGTGGAATTTCTTTACTAGCTGAGCAACTATTAGCTTCTCAAATAGGGATCTGCTCCATAGCTTTAGTTATATTTATGCAAATTTAAAGATCCTGTCAGCCGCCACAGTTATGCAGCATAGCATGGAGTGGCAGCAAGGATGGTTGTAATACATTGGAGTGGCTGCGAAAGGGAGTGTCGGTGACGTAATGGGACGCACTGAGACAGGACAGGCGGCGTGGCGGCAAACAATCAAACACGGCCCTCTCGAATACAAGAAGAGCTGTTATTTACTGCCGGCTCGACTGAATCAACAAAGTAGGCCTAACCGTACAAAGGCAGAAGGACTGAGGTTCGAATCGCGGCAGTAACAGTGGTTGCCGACTTCGTCAGAAAACCGCAGACTCGCTCTGGTACCCCCCCAACCGGCGACCAAATTATACGACAGGCAATATCACTTGCGCAAAACGTGTGGAGTCAGAGGGTAACGGCTCAGTTCCATGAAACACGGGTTGAAATTCGTGCAACTGTGTGCCTGCGTGTTTAACCTCACAGACAGAAATACAGTCAAACTCGGTTATAACGTCACGAAAAGGACTGAATATTTTGTATCGTTATAAACGAGTGTTATTATAACCGAGTAGCATAATGTTACGGTTAGCAATGAGGAATTAATTGGTACCACAGAATATCTGACGTTATAAGAGAGGTGTCGCGTAAACCGATGTCGTTATAACCGGGTTCGGCTGTACTTCATTCATATCGCGAGTGGCCGCTTTTAAATTTAATGAAGACGACAAAGCGATCTACCGAATAGTAGCTAAACCTCGAGTACTGATGTTGAAACAGGCGTTGAAAAGAGTTCTGACAGGGCAGTAAGTAAGTGAATAATACATGCTAATTGGTCATCTGTTGAGTATGTCGTGAACAAGGAGATGTGTGTCCAGAAAAAGAACTGCAAGGCAAACCGGAAACTATCCGTCCTCTCCCACATGATTATGATTATGTAACAAACTGTAGACAAGGTCGTAAGAAGAAAAATACACGAACAAACACAATAGCTGACGGCCGCGTATTTCTCAAGAGAATAAAAAGGATCGGAACGCTGCAGAATAAGTTTGGCCTACTTCTGTTGCCACTTGGAAAGCAAATATACTAGCGTGAGGAAAAGGAACGTTAGGCCAGCCTGCCTGCCTGTGTTGTCAAATGGGCTTCACCTTCATGCCACAAGAATCATCCGCACATTCACGCTGGCACAGACGTCATCTGACACCAGATGTTTAACAACAGAATGGCGCTACACACGACAATTTCGTGGCCTTACTGCGCAATTATTCCGGGAAGACTTGCACAACATGTCGGTGTATAAGGACTTTTGTACCACCCTGTACATTCACGTATTTATGCACAACGCCCTTAGTGATTATGTAACGCCTTTAATATGATCCCGGAATTGGCCTTAGAAAAACATTAAATACAGCTCAGTATTTTTGGATTTGAAACCATGAAACAGACATCTGACTACTGCACCGCTGCATATGTTTAATGAAGATCGCCATCCTCTGACATCGTACAGTTGGGTAGAAACGTACTGGAATTTCGAAGGAACTTACTACCGCCAACATCAGAGTACAGAAATGCTCCTCTGAAATCCCGGTACAATTACACCGTCCTACATGGCGTCATATCCTACAAGGCAGCAAACTCCACAGTCGCCGCAGTGACAAAATCTCCAGTGTCACTCAAATTACTTCTGTCAGTTTTTGGTGGGAAGTCAGACTACGTTGATTTGAGTACTGGCGTTGATGCACGCATGAACGTACGTCGAAGTGCCGAGCGAGTTAACACAGCCGCATACATTCGGGCGGCACCCGGAGTTCAGGGCAACCTCCCTCATCAGTCCCTACAGGCAAAGCCGGGATGTAATCCGGTGAACATGTCTCCACCATATCGGTACACAAACAATAGACCGCAGGCAGTATTCTGATTGCTGTTCTGAAGGTGCCAGACTCACATCTCCACCGGGACAGCGAACAGCCAAATACTTATCGCGTTTTCCTCAGTCCCTCGAAGGAAATTACTGGGATGTAATTCGAATCAGGTGACCAGGTTCTAGTACGTCCTCTGCAGATCAGTACTCACTAATCACGCTACACAGTGTGAACTACTTACAGCGCCGTTAGACCTCAGATGAGTGAGTCTAACTTGAATTATATATAAAGATTCAGTCCGTACCGTGGAGTAAACACTCCGACCCGTTATAAAAACCAGTCACTCAATGCTGTATAGGGAAATAATCGCTGTTTGTTCTGAGATCCGCACAAAATACATAAATACACTGTGTGGGCAGGACGTAGAATTTGTGAATGTTAAACCTGGCGGTACATATAGTAACCACTGGGCTTTAAAAAAGACCCAGTCCGTACCGTGCAGTAAACACACTCCGTCTGGGTTTAAAAAAACCAGTCAGTTAATGCTGTATAGGGAAATAATCGCTGTTTGTTCTGAGATCCACACAAAACACATAAATACACTGTGTGGGCAGAACGAATATTTTAAAGGGTTAAATAAGCGACAAAAAGAATCACAGCCTTCCCCAACTCATACTTCAGCCTGTCACACCTCACTCGCCCTGGGCGTCATGAAGTCAACAAATGAATCAAAACGACAAAGTAATAAACCAAACGTCGCACAGTGCTGTCACAAGTGACAGATGTACCTGTGGCGTATCCTGGGTCGGTGTCCTCGTCATCGGAACCTGACAGTTCGTGGTGGCACTCCACCAGGGCAGGCTGATGCAGTTGGCAATGCTCCTGGTGACGGAACTCAAATTTATTCCCCGAACTGTTGTTTCCTCTCTCAACGTAGTTGGCTCTGGATGTGTGACCACTCCCACCGCAAAGCACGACGGCCAGGGCGCCTCCCGGCCCAGAGACGCCTACATCAACAGACGACCGTCGCGACAAAGCCTCGGCGCGAGCAGATCCTGGCAGAGGAAGGGTACCACCAGCACCTCCGGGCCCATTCTCACCACCATCAACAATAGCAACATTGTTGAGGCCCGGCCCTGCGGGGGCCGCAGACACCGGCACTGACGCTGTTGCATGGCGCCGCGGCGACCGACCCCTGTCCGGAAGAACCGACGTAGCACTCCAGTAACCCCACGCCATGATGCAGATAGCGACCTCGTCGTCCGCCCTGGCTGCTTGATCTGACCCCGTTCGGCCCGGACCCAGCTGCCTGCTTGCCTACATCACGGTGACGGGCGATATGCAGCGCGCAAGTCGCGGTAGCGGGCTGCGACCTTCGTCACTGGAAAACGTGACACCACTGCGCAGACTCGACGTGGTAAGCGATCAAAGTGAATATCTCGACGAAATTAACGGCGATATTTAACGCAACAATAAGTAATGCTCCATGTGCGTAATTACATCCAGTTACATTTCCCACTATCAGCAGCGCTTTGCTCGCCACGTTGCTGACTTACGGTCGTCATCCAAGACAGCAGTAGCGTTGACCAGCACTAAAACTGTATTTAGGATAACGACAGGCGATGACGTTGGAAGCATCCTACACACTCGCATATACACTTTACTGAGCGATATTATCAGCACCAGCAAAATAAATAACAATTCCATACTCTTCTAATCCACACAGCAGGCTTCTTTAAACCCTTCCATACAGGATTTTATGAACTGGCTACATGTTTCGGCGTCATAAGGCTATTTTCCACACGATACCGGGTACTAGCTGCTTTTAGTACAGCAACAAGAATTACAAAGTGTCAAATAGTTCGATGGTAAAGAATTAGAAACAGCGTAAAGACATAGATGTGAAAGAGTTTAAGATGTCATCCCGGAATTTGACTGGGGTCCGTACCGCGCAGTAAACACACTCCGTCTCGGTTATAAAAACCAGTCAGTTAATGCTGTATAGGGAAATAATCGCTGTTTGTTCTGAGATCCACACAAAACACATAAACACACTGTGTGGGCAGAACGTAGAACTGTTGAATGTTAAACCTGCTGGGACATACAGTAACCACTGGGCTTTAAGGCGTTAGTACATACAAGCATTACCTGATTACGTACAACATAAACACCACAAACTAAATTCACAAAAGCCCCATTACAACCCGTGCACACGTTGGTAAACAAAGAAAGCAGTATCCATATGTGACGTCTCATTTAAGAAACTGTAAACAAATATAAACGTAAAAAAATCACAAGAGCTACGCCGTTATAAAGTATGGTAATATGAGCCCTGCAAGTGCACGGGAATGGCAGACACAGACTGAAACTGTCAACATGAGATGAGATAAATCAAACATTTCTTTCACAACCTTCATACGCCGTTTTTTGCCCTCAAAACTAATATCGCAGATAAAAATACAACTTTAATCCCTGATTTATATGCGTGTAAACTTCGCCTCCCAGTGGCCGCGCGGTCTAAGGCGTGGGCCTTTGGCCTAGCACTTTCTGGGATCGTGGGTTCGAATCCCACTGGGGGCATGGATTTTTGTATCGTACAGTGTTTGTGTTGTCAGGTAGAGGTCTCTGCGACGGGCCGATCCCTCATCCAGAGGAGTCCTACCGACTGTGGTGTGTGTTTGAGTGTGATCAAGTGAAAATAAAACAACCTCGACACCTACTGTGATTACGTAGAAGAGGTAAGGACGACGACGTAAACTTCGTCTCTGAATGTAAGCATAAACGAAAATTGGAGTGCTTGAGACAAAAGCAGTGACCGGAATATCTCGGCTTGACAAAGCCTAAGCAACGGGGGAAACTGGGAAAATCAAATAGGGACAAGCCTCATGATTTGAACTCTAACTGGTTACCGTGCGGTACTAGAGGTCATAACGTTATAAACCGGCGTGGGGTACCAACCACAAATTTCCTGTTAGCTAAATGCGTTTTCTACGAACACTTAATTGGGAGTACCGTCTCGTCTCTAAAATAATCAAATGCATCCACTCTCCAGCACAGCATCGGGGTTACTGGAACACTGGAAACAGTTACACGAGATGGCCCACAAGAACGCACGGTTTTAAAACGTTGATACAGGAAAAAAACTTTCCTGTGTCAGCATTTATAAACCCATGATGATGGCTCGCAATTAAAGCCGAAACACGTAACCGTGATTAAATCGATACAAACTGGTGCTGCATGTGACTGATTTAATACATGTACTCGTAACTCATTTTCAATACTACCCCCCCCCCCCCCACAGATATATATATCTCTCTATTGCTCTGTTTCTTTCTTAGTCCTTCCCTCTTCCATCTACTTCTTCACAGCAGGTGTCGAGGGTTTTTGTGATTTCATTTGATCACAATCAAGCACACACCACAGTCGGTAGGACTCCTCTGGACGAGGGATCGGCCCGTCGCTGAGACCTCTACCTGAAAACACAAACACTGTAAAAGAGACAAAAATCCACGCCCCCGGTGGGATTCGAACCCGTAATCCCAGTATGCGCTCGGCCACAGACCCACGCCTTAGACCGCGCGGCCACTGGGATCGGCTCTACTGGTCTCTTCTGACTATAATTTCGTATCCATTTGTCCTTCCCACGTGCGTGCTACACACTTCACGCAACACTCCGGTTACAGCCGTATACACTTCACCGTATTGTCTTTTAGTGAAAACCACAGCGATTGCACGGCAATTAATGCGACAGCTGCAATTCCTTCGTCCTCAGATCACGCACCGTAATTTGTTAATCTACACAGAACAATGGCGCAGACAGCTGTGGCACTAAATAAGTGCAGAACCAGAAGCTGCTGCTGGTCTACCGAGCGATCAGACCTCAGTGCTGATCTCAACAGCACTGCGCAATACACAACTGACACCATTAAGCGCTGCACCACTTAACACTCCGGTTACTTAAATAGCGTACATAGGGGACAGGTTACAAGGACCGTGCTACCTGAGCAGGGATATCATCGGAAAACCAGGGCCATGAAACAAAGAACAGATACGGGGAAATAATCCTTCGTAAATAGGACGACCAAACTCTGGAACTACCGATGCCAGTGGCCGCGCGGTCTAAGGCGTAGGTCTGCGGCCGAGCGCTTGCTGGGATCGTGGGTTCGAATCCCAAAGGGGGCATGGATTTTTTTCTCTTGTGAGTGTTTGTGTTGTCAGGTAGAGGTCTCTGCGACGGGCAGATCCCTCGTCCAGAGGAGTCCTACCGACTGTGGTGTGTGTCTGAGTGTGATCAAGTGAAAATACAAACTCTCCACACGTACTGTAAACAAGTAGGTAGAAGAGGGAAGGACTGCGAAACGAAACGAAACGAAACTCTGCAACCAACTACCTGCAGAAGCGCTATAGACTTCCCCTGTAAACCGCATGTTTTTAGAAAGACGGTCAGCAAAGTACTCACACGTGAGGTGAAGTGAAGGAAATCGAGGTGTGGTGATGAAGCGTCTAAAAGTGGTGTGAAGTGAAGTGCGGTGTGAAGTCAAGTAAAGTGAAGGTCTTGTGTGGAATGTGTGTATTATCACTGATTTATAGTTATGCAATTCGTAAGTGAGTTACTGTATTGTATGTTGTCTTATTGTTTTGTATTCCTTATGTATACAGTTGTTTCTTTTCTGTTTGTGTGTAGTGTACGGACCACTGCCACCGGGTGGAAATCCAACTGCAGTTAATAAATACATCACATACCTGTCAGGCCGTTACAGTTACTTCTGCTGGCCTCTGTTTACTCGAAAGCAAAGCCGTTTGCATTTCAGACCCCGACCTAGCCAGAAGATAAGCCTGGAGGTTCTCCCAGCTGAAGCTTCAAGTCTTCTGCGATGCGAAGCGTCTAATAAATATTTACTGACATTTCGAAGGTCTTTAGCGCCTTCATTTTCAGTGTCAAGCTGTCAAAGGAGAGAATACTTCTGTGCCTAGTTGCGTGCATCGCGTTCCGTCCGCTGTGCCCGCGACGCCAATTGAATACACGACTGGAAGTAATCCAGTGACAGCGAATAGTAAAGTTCCTGTGTCAAATGGAAATCGAATCCCTGTCAGCTGTTTCGTAGCCATTACTCTGCCGAACTAAGGCCTATGCTACGTCTTTACACTGTACGAAGTATATTCACCTTTTAAAGCCTAGCGGGTACTTCACACAGCAACTCCTTTAACGTTGAAAAATTCTATATTGTACTTACACTGCGTTTAAATGTTTTGTATGGATCTCACATCAAACAGCGACCTTTCCCTTATACATCATTAAGTGTTCGGTTTATATAACGAAGGTGGAAAGCGATTAAGACGCGGTACGAGCTGAGTCAGTACATAAAAAAATTAACTTTCGTCTTCAAAGGGTTAAAGACAAGGTCTATATGCAGTCTGACTTTTTGCTAAAGAACCTTACAAGTGACTCAACGCGGTTACGTGTGTCTTACACTGATACTTCACCTCTTCTGGGATGTGACCCTGTCTCATTGGACCAGTGATTCCCGACGTTTCGAACAAACGTGCTGTCGTCCAGGGCAAAGAAGAATCATATGATTCCTCTGGGACTCGCCCAAACACACACCACCATACCTTAGACGACAAGAATTCTCAGAAGCAACGTTGTGTAAAATCTGTAGGCTTTCGGCGTGGTGTGGTTAAGGTATTGGCTCTTCTGGAATGTTCTGCAGCGTTGGTGGGTAGTTGCTGCACACTTAAACTGGAGGCATTCCTACTTTTGAAGTCTCAGCTCTTCTGGGATGTGACGCCGCGTCAATGGGTAAGCAATCCCCGACATTTCCAAATACTGTCTTCACTCTTTGAGGACAACGTCATCCAACGACGCAGCGTCACATCTCAGACGACCGCAGTTCAGACTTACGACGATGTGACGACTTCAAAACCATGTCTCACATTTTACGTCACACAGGAATCGTCTCTCAAAAAGCACGTTCAGAAAACAGGCCTACATACACACCCAGCAAGCTGCCACAACTGCAATAACGACCAACGACATGACGAACGCCTCGTACGTATCTCTGGGACGAACACCAGATGATCTACCTCTTATATCGCCGGGGTTCCCGAACTACACTTTGCGAACCACTGCTCTATCCGACGTTTTCCGCAATACTACTGGCCTGCGGCGCAAACATGTTCAGGTCGCACGGTACGTGAGGCGCACAGAGGAGCGAGCATCAGCTATTTGCGTTAATAACATGAAGTGAGACGTAACCAGGTATGCGGTGTTACCAAGTTCCGAGAGACACTTGGAACGCTGCTGCTATACAATCAAATACACTAACCACAAGCATAGCAAGATTACTGAGCTGGCTGCGTTCGGTCAATGCGGAAACACTGTCATTCCAAAGGCAGTTACACTCCAGTCTGGATAATTTTTTAATTAAACCTCCGAAGCCCAGCGGTTACTATACGCACCACCCGGTTTAACATTCACAAACTCTACGTTCTGCCCACACAGTGTATTTATGTGTTTTGTGTGGATCTCAGAACAAACAGCGATTATTTCCCTATACAGCATTAACTGACTGGTTTTTATAACCGAGACGGAGTGTGTTTACTGCGCGGTGCGGACTGGGTCTTTAAATAAGGTTTCGGTAAACCCATTCCACCAATGCTCCATATTCATTTTCATCTACGTGGCGCTCTTACCAGAAGGACAAGCGGGCAAAACCTGGGAACCTTCCAAAAAAAGCAATGATCTTTCCGAAAGTACTTTCACAATTTTTCGTCTTTAAATGGCCAATAACATCATCGCCTGGACAGTTCAAAAGCCTAATCTGATTACGCCGCAATCCATATCAATATAATTACCTAAATCCCCTCCAATAACTGTGTGACGTATTACACATTGTTTACAACGATACATACGGATTTACCCAACTAAATATTTATTTAATAACACATACAAATTTTTTATACAGAGACAATTTCAATACGGACTGACTTTAACACGAGGCTAAGCGTAACACCCGTAACGATCAGTGGTACACTTGATAGTGACCCTAAGGACAGTCGGAACACGTTCGGATTAATTATGGGAGACACTGTGAATAACCCAGACAATAAACCGTGACACGTGGATGCACTAAACGGATCCCAAATAATCCTATTAGCGAACTCAGTTATAGTTACCTTTTTGGGAAGTGGAGGGAACTTAATGTGTGATACAGCCCTGTAACAGCATAAAGTATAAATGCTTGCATGACACTAACCCTTTAAAAACGAAACGTAAACTATTCTATTTAAAGACCCAGTTCGTACCGCGCAGTAAACACACTCCGTCTCGGTTATAAAAACCAGCCAGTTAATGCTGTATAGGGAAATAATCGCTTTTTGTTCTGAGATCCACACAAAACACATAAATACACTGTGTGGGCAGAACGTGGAATTTGTGAATGTTAAACCTGGTGGTACATACAGTAACCACTGGGCTTTAAAGGAAGACCCAGTCCGTACCGCGCAGTAAACACACTCCGTCTCGGTTATAAAAAGCAGCCAGTTAATGCTGTATAGGGAAATAATCGCTTTTTGTTCTGAGATCCACACAAAACACATAAACACACTGTGTGGGCAGAACGTGGCATTTAAAGACCCAGTCCGTACCGCGCAGTAAACACACTCCGTCTCGGTTATAAAAAGCAGCCAGTTAATGCTGTATAGGGAAATAATCGCTGTTTGTTCCGAGATCCACACAAAACGCGTAAACACACTGTGTGGGCAGAACGTAGAATTTTTTAATTTTAAACCTGTTGCTGCATCAAGTAACCAGTAGGCTTTAAAAGGTTAAGTAATGAATTCACATTAACGTACAGCGCCATTACATTTTTATGGCTCTTGCTCAACAAGCGCAATCAAGGGCTCAGATATTTTAGTAACGACGGCGGGCTCGGCCGGACATGCAGAGAACTGCATTACATACGGCTGAAGTCTCCATGACACAAACACGGCATAAAATATCACAGTTGGCTTAGGTATTCTTGTAATTTGGTGGGTCTGCGTGTTCCGTATCTGCCTTTAACATAACCGCAGCCGACAATTTATTACGCTCCGGCCACTTTTCAAACAACAAACGCTGTAAAGCGTCGAAGGGTCGGATGACATCAAGTGATGAGATCAAAAACGATTCTAAGGGACCATCTGGGTACGAACTATAGACCTGTCAAGACGGCTGACCTAAAAAAAAAAAACAAGATTAGAATTTCAAACATGTTAGTTATAATGAACAATTCACAAAGTTCCCCACACACTGGCACAAACTGTGCACTTCCGCCTAATATGCTTCGACCCTCATATCTTCCCCCAGCACTTGCACTCTGTTATTCCTTTAATGCATCTGACACCGTTACACGCCCAAAGCCACTAGTAATACAGCGTGTTTCTTTTGTCTCCGTCCTCCGCATCGCAGTTGGCAAGAGACGTACCAGCAGATGCAGGCTTTTTATGCGCTGAAGCTACCGTGCACTATAACACGGTAAAAGAAACACTCTGTATAAACTCACATCTGTATACCTTGAAAATTTGTGTTTTGAAATGTCGTCAAAATACAGTGTTCCAATTAAAACCGGACCGCTTGCACGGCGAAATCACAAAAACATTTCGTTTCATTTAGTTTTTGGTAGACCGAATGCACACCCTTATAGATTTTCGACTCTACGCCCAATTACCCCATCACTGGCGCCAGAACTGCTTCTTTCAACAAGACGGCGCTACACGTCATACGCCTCGCGATTCAATGGCCCGAGTTCATAACACCGATTTTTAAGTGGAACACCCTGTACACAAATTGTCACGTACTAGACTCAAAACCAGGATAGTTACGCCTGTGCAATTACTGGGCCAGTGTCTGGGTGACAAATATATCGCACTTCGTCTCCCAGCAAGAGCAAAAAATTTTTATACTCTTCCCCAGAGCTTGCAGATAAGCTCTGGGGTACCGGTTTTTGTGGGAATAAAGCGGGCGGGGTGTGAAGTTGACCACTGACTTCCACCAAGCGCCGAGGTTAAAAATGAGTGAAGTTATACGTCTAATGCCATACGCCTTCATGCCGTGTGGAGGGACTTAAATCTTTTTTTTAACCCCCACATACCTTAATTGTGTGGTACCCCATTAAAAATAGGGACAAATTTATCTATGGCCTAGCAAAGTTAAAGCGAACCGCTCTGTGAATGTGTAACGACCCGACAAGGTGGAAGTCGCTCGCGGTATCAGACACACACTGCCTGCCTTGCGTGATTGCGGACGCAATATTTCATTTTAACCAAGGCACTGCAAAGCGGTATGAAATGGGAACACATTTCACTGCAGACTGAGTTTTTCTTTTGTTTTATGCGTCCCTAGAAACCGCTTCAAACGGTTAATTCTCACCTTCCAACCTGCAGTAACAACGCCAACCGATTTATGTACTTCGTTAAGGTTATGTCCGGTTTTAAAACCGTTCATGGCATAACCTCCCAACCGTCCGGACACGAACACATGACGTAACGTTATCGCTGTTATGCCTAGGACCGGATACACGACTCATTGTAAGATTGGAGCTTCTCACAGCAGTGTTAAAGATCCAAGTTTTCTGGGATGTTATGCTCCAGCGACTGGTAAACAGTTACCGACGTTTCGGATAACAGCACTGCCTCATATTCAGTGTCTAGCAAATCAAAGTTGCCTTGGACTCAAACTTATGCATGCAGCAACAAAATCTGACAAAGTTTCCGTGTATCCCTGCGTGAACGAAACAAATTTACGGTCACACGGAACTTCCGACAACATTACGTGCAAAGATACAAAGCGTGAGGGAAAGAGTGGTACTGTGAATTATAGTGAGTCCTCCTTTGACGTCTGAAGTTAAGACGAAATAAGGTACAATTGCGCATTCCTTCCCATAATTATCAATTAAATTACCTACCAGTCTGACCAATGTAATATCTCCCCGGGTGCCAGCAAAGAAATTAATCCGGACGTTTTGTCACTAGAATTTGTAACATTAAAGCGAAATAACGTTGTTCGGCGAAATGTTGAACGGGGACTGCCAGTATTTCAAATATCTACATTGGTAACTAGTCACCGACGACTCGGAGGAGAATATTGCCTTTATTTCAGGGACTCAGCAGTCCAACAAGCGTGGACTGCTGAGTCCCTGAAGACGGAGGCAATACAGTCCTCTGATACGTCGGTTAATTACCCTATTAACCAGTCGAAATTGTGTGATACTACAAAGGACTCACATCTACGGGACTCATAATGTTGCAAACAACGCAAAGTGTCTGTCAGTCCGTCACGCTGTGTGCCTCCGAAACTAATAAAGACAGTGAATACATCTAAACATAAACGTTAATCGCATTAGGAAGTAGGGCTCTGAACGTTTCTTAAATGCTGTTGCTACATGCAAGTGTTCGAGCGTAAGTCAATTTATTTCCACACATAAAAGCCTTTGGAACGTGACGACACATTACAACTATTACTGCACAGCCTTTAACTACGTGCCTCTGGAATATAAGCTGTTTTACTCCAATGCAAGGTATTACAATTGGGTCACAAAAACGGAAATTAACTGCTTAATCCGCTGAACACCAAGATTCACCTGAATTATAGATGTATGAAGATTCCGTGCGTACCGCGCAGTAAATACACTCCGTCTGGGTTACAAAAACCAGTCAGTTATTGCTGTATAGGGGAATAATCGCTGTTTGTTCTGAGATCCACACAAAACACATAAATACACTGTGTGGGCAGAACGTAGAATTTGTGAACGTTAAACCTGGCGGTACATATAGTAACCACTGGGCTTTAAAGGAAGACCCAGTACGTACCGCGCAGTAAAGACACTCCGTCTCGATTATAAAAACCAGTCAGTTAATGCTCTATAGTGGAATAATGGCTGTTTGTTCTGAGATCCACACAAAACACATAAACACACTGTGTGGGCAGAACGTAGAATTTGTGAATGTTAAACCTGGCGGTGCATATAGTAACCACTGGGCTTTAAACGAAGACCCAGACTGTACCGCGCAGTAAACACACTCCATCTCGATTATAAAAACCAGTCAGTTAATGCTCTATAGGGGAATAATGGCTGTTTGTTCTGAGATCCGTACAAAACACATAAATACACTGTGTGGGCAGAACGTAGAATTTGTGAACGTTAAACCTGGCGGTACATATAGTAACCACTGGGCTTTAAAGGAAGACCCAGACTGTACCGCGCAGTAAACACACACCGTCTCGATTATAAAAACCAGTCAGTTAATGCTCTATAGGGGAATAATGGCTGTTTGTTCTGAGATCCACACAAAACACATAAATACACTGTGTGGGCAGAACGTAGAATTTGTGAACGTTAAACCTGGCGGTACATATAGTAACCACTGGGCTTTAAAGGAAGACTCAGTCCGTACCGCGCAGTAAACACTCCACCTTGGTTATAAAAACCAGTCAGTTAATGCTGTATAGGGAAATAATCGCTGTTTGTTCTGAGATCCACACAAAACACATAAACACACTGTGTGGGCAGAACGTAGAATTTGTGAATGTTAAACCTGGCGGTACATATAGTAACCACTGGGCTTTAAAGATAAAGTCGCAATGTAGAGTGATGGAGCATTTGATCTTGTTATGTGAACGTGACGGCACGAATGATAAGTGAGTGGAGAGTAATGCTGGAATTACACAAGACATAGAGACATATGTCTGCATGTTCACAAAGGAAGGCAGAGGCAAGGCGAACTGTTAAGAGGCACCATATATGTGACCACAATATAGTAACTGTGACAACGCAATACAGTTGTTTATTAGACAGTTACTTCCAATAAGCTCACAATCTAATGCATGTCTTTATCGTTGCGTAGATACACGGTTTAGCCCCATACATGAAGAAAATCGGTTTTGAGATATACGTAACTGTAATGCAAAAGAAAAGCTGCTCCTAAAATAGTCGCTAGTAAGTCAATATATACAGAACTGCCTTACACTACAACCACAATCAATTTCGTTCACGTCTTCATGCTTCCTTCCACACTGATGTCTGCAAGCCCCCCCCCCCCCCACCTACAAATCACATCGGTATTTTATACCTTCGACATTTAACACGCCGTGCTACGGCTCTGAGGGTGAGTAGCCAGCCTTCCATTGCGGAGGATCGAGTTCGATTCCACGCCAGTCCATTTGGGACTTTCGTGGACACAGTGGCACTGTGACAGGTTTCTCTCCAAGTACTTCGGGTTTCCCCTGTCAGTATCGTTCCACAAATGCTCCATACTCAGTTATGTACCACTGACGCTACAGAACCTTAGAAACTGGCAGCATCGTTAAAAAGCACATTTAAAGACGACAATAATTCATTTTACTATTATAATTACATGTAAGAATCAGCCCTGCTGGTACGTGTCGAACGTCATGATAGATAGGTACAGAATAATTCTTTTCTCATATTCAAGAGGTCCCAGGTTCGACTCCTGGCTCCGAAACAGACTATCCTAACTTGGAATTTAGTTTAACCCTTTAAAGACGACGCATATCTATTTTATATAAGGACTCAGTGCGTATTGCGCTGTAAACACTCTCCACTTCGGTTATAGAAACCAATCTCTTAATGTTTTATAAGGCAGAAGTTGCTGTTTGTTCTGAGATCCGTACCAAACACATAAACGCAATGTGGGCACCGCGTAGAATTTTTTAATGTTAAACCTGGCGGTACGTAAAGTTACCGCTAGGCTTTAAAAGGTTAATCACTATTTCAGTCTTTACCGAATAAACATAACACTTTTTATGCTTCTTTTTATTATTCCACTACATGCTTCGGCCGCGTACACTTGCCATCATTATGTAGAAACTCACAAAATCATAAAAGAAAAGTGTACGCTGAGGTGGAGGCCTCGTCTTTATAAAGCAGTCCCATTACAGGCCTGGACAGGCCCACAGGGTTCCAGGAGGTTGAGGTTCCCAGATTTCTAGACAGTCGGCACATGAAGGTGGTAAGGTTGTCAGCACTACGCACCGGCCGCCTTTAACCCCCAGGAAATATGCCTGGTAGTCATTCTGTTAGAGGCTGAGTCGACCCCAGGGACATAGTGCGACCGGAAGGATTATGTCAATGAAAAATTCCAATGGCACCATCGGGAATCGAACCCGCGACCTTCTGGTTTATAGCGCAGTGCCTCAACAAACTGCGCCACTGTGCGCCCCCGTCTTCATAGTTTAAATCAAAATTATAACATTATGGAGACACATAATCACTTGTTATTCCCCATAAGGAATAATACTGAAATAGTGATTACACATGTGCACAACGGGACAATGATACCAAAATTTAGTATTTAGTTCGTTTTACCTCAGTCCCTGTAGATAAGCCCATGTACGGTCACCGAAATTAGGACATGACCGCGCCCTGCCACTACAAACTAACTATCCACTGCCGATGTCTCCTGCTACCGTCGTTCAATACACCGAGCACTTCCAATGCCTCGCCTGTTTGGCTTCAGAAGAGATTTCGCCATAGACTTCGTGTACAATCCCCTTTCTCCCCGGTAAACTTGCAGGGGGGCCGCCATTTGCGACATTAACCGTCTACAATCGGAAGACGGAGCCCCCTTTTCGAAACGGATACGGGGCTGGCTAGCACCCAGAGCTGGTGGGAACTCTCAGAGAAAAGTCTGTTGCCCAAGTCGGGAACTGGACAAAAATTCCTCGATCGTCCAGCCACGGCTTGGTCACTATACTGACTGAGCTATACACGCTCATTCTTTAACCCTTTAAAGACGAAGCGTATCTGTTTTATATAAGGACTCAGTGCGCACCGCGCTGTAAACACTCTCCACTTCGGTTATAAGAACCAGTCTCTTAATGTTTTATAAGGCAAAAGTTGCTGTTTGTTCTGAGATCCGTACAAAACACATAAACGCAATGTGGGCACCGCGTAGAATTTTTTAATGTTAAACCTGGTGGTATGTAGAGTTACCTCTAGGCTTTAAAAGGTTAAGACTGTAGGCAGTCAGAGTCTTTAAGTGTAACGCCACAACAGTCACAAATGGCAAGGCGCCTTTAACCCCACAATCACAGCGCTGTCCCTTTACACAGACCATGTTTAACACGCCTAATACGCGATCTCCTGCCGCGATAGTAGCAAGCCCGCCTCCACCGGCAGGGGGCCCCGAGATGGCACATTAGCGGACACTCTGAAATTTAAATTACCCGATAAACGTAAATTAGGAAAGGTCCGTGATACATGAGGCCAACCCATGAATCGACCCATTAAGTCACGCCACCCGCACGACACGTTTCTCACAGAGTGCCATGCCACGGCGTCGTTAGTCACCAACAAAGGGAACTGCACAGCAAGCTTTGAGCTGCAGAAACGTAAAAACGGGATGTAGGTGGACTCTGGCAAACAAAAACAACGACAATTGTCGTTGTTTTTGTTGATTGTTGTTTTTGTTGTCTTCTGGCAAACAAAAACAACGACAATTGTCGTTGTTTTTGTTTGCCAGAGACAATCTCCACAGAAGTACTCACTAGCTCCAAGCATGAGCCAGTCTTCACAAAATGACGTCCATCAGCTCGCCACCAATTCCCCTATTTTATAAAACAAGAACGTTCACGACCGTGTTCACAACAGCCCGCCACTGGTCCTAAACATCCGCCAAATGGATACAGCCTTCATTTTGATGGCGTTACTTAGTTTTGTCTTTCAACTTTCACTTTAATATGAAGACATAAGCAGCTGCCGCGGTGGCGCAGTTGGTTGAGGCACTGCGCTACAAACCGAAAGGTCGCGGGTTCGATTCCCGATGGTATCAGTGGATTTTTTCATTGGCATAATTTTGTCGGTCGCACTATGGCCCTGGGGTCGACTCAGCCTCTAACAGAAATGAGTACCAGGAATATTTCCTGGGGGGTAAAAGCTGACAACCTTACCAGTTTCAAGTGCCGACTGTCTGGAAATTTGGGAACCTCCTGGAACCCTCAGGGCCTGTCCAGGCCTGTAATGGGACTGCTTTACCTTTATGAAGACATAAGTTCATAAAACTTTAATGCTACTATCACTGGTCCCAAGTTCCAATGTTTTCATTGCATAAGTACCGAAAAATAGTGTAACAAACACTCTGATGCCGAAAACATTACTCTGACTTCGATGTGTACGTAGCGCATATGTAGCAGATGGTACACACCAGACTTCACCGTAGGCACCACTGACATTTAAGCACCTGTCCCACCGTGACCCAAAGGCTTGTATCCCGATGTAGAAGAAACCGGTGTCAAATATCTGCAGCCAGGTGACGGCTTGCTTAACGTCGGTGCCTGACGCAAATTTCTTGCTAGCCGGGTGCTTCTTTAGAGGTCCAAAGAGACGGAAGTCACTGGACCCCAGAATGCAGAGCGCACTTGTTACTGGTTACAGAGCTATCGTTGGAAAGTTGTGATCCACTCTGCATATAGTGAAGACATCGGGCACAGTAATTTCTGTTTCTTTGGACGCCTTACGAAGGGCCTGGTTTGCAAGCGACTTCCAACAGACGGCGACGTGAAGCAAGCTGTCACCTGCTGGCAACACACACTTGACACCGATTCCTTCTATGCCAGGATATAAACCATGGTGCCACTGTCAGAACAGAGGTCTCTGTTTGTTACCTTATTTTATGAAACTCCTCTATATTCCCACATATGTAGGCTATTGGAAGTTACGCAGTTCTTGCTGCATGCTAGCCTATTCATGAAGACACAGCGGTGACAAACACAGTCCTGCTACAGTTCATTAGTGTCACAGTGGGGGTAAAGAATCCGTCCCCGCAGCAGGTCCTGAAACGTCAATGTCAGTAACCGCCCCTCTCACTTCACCGCAGTCACACGGATGCAATTTTAAACTCCTACACAGAATAAAAAACGGTTCGGTCGAGTTAAACCCTTTGCTTCTCGTTTTAGTCACAACAGCGTTAACACTGTAGAACGAAATATAAATGTTGACAGTTGTAATTATATTATAAGAGGTGCCATTCAAAACACAGTAATATCGCAGCTAGAATGGTTACTAAACAGCTTGATTCTTAATAAAGGGTGTTCAAGAAAGGATTATTTTAATGTTTCAATCGTCTTTGTTCTTCCGATGGTACGCTTGAGTAAAGCAATTCTTGGCGTCGGTTTGACAACATTATTTGTGTAGATGCCGTCCCCCGTTACAAAACCGAAGGGGTTTAAATGTCAAAGTGTCTTGCAAGTACAAAGAAACTCGAGACGAAATTTTAAGGCCCCGTTAAGAGCTTGTTAACTGCAACTGTTTAGGAAGATTCGACGAAACAAGCTCTGTGTCACACAATCACAAAGGACTCATTGCGACGTAACGTTTTCTGACGTCCGCCACCACCTCTGAGATTGTCTGAAACAGGATAAGTTTGTTCAGACTGACGCATCTGCTTATTACACAATGTCTTTATGGACAACTACGCACAATTAACCTTTCAATGCCTAGCGGTAACTTTACGTACCACCAGGTTTAACATTAAAAAATTCTACGTGGTGCCCACATTGCGTTTATGTGTTTTGTACGGATCTCAGAACAAACAGCAACTTTTGCCTTATAAAACATTAAGAGATTGGTTTTTATAACCGAAGTGGAGAGTGTTTACAGCGCGGTACGCACTGAATCCTTATGTAAAACAGACACGCTTCGTCTTTAAAGGGTTAGTTAATAGAGATAACTTCTTTGCACTTACACAACACAATCGCACGTCAAAGAACGTTTTCACAGTAAACACCCCCTCTGTTCTATCGCACAGCTAGCGCTAACAGATAGCCGTGCCATGGCTCAGGCGGTTAGATGCCGGCTTCCCATCGCGGAGGCCCGGGTTCGATACCGGGGTCAGTCCGTGTGGGATTTGTGGTAGACGAAGTGGCACTGGGACAGGTTTTACCCCGAGTACTTCGGTTTTCCCCTATCAATTTCATTACATGGAAAAAACGAAAAAACTAATCATCTTCATCACAGGGTTGCACAATAAGCCTCAAGGCTGCGGTGCGTCCGTAGCGTCTGCTGCGGGGCCCTTCAGCACACACAAAAACGCTAACAAACTCAACTCCCCGTACGACTTTAAAAAAAGATAAGGAGGGGGAGGAGGAGGAAGAGGTGGAGGTTGAGGAATGGGAACAAGAATAAAGCGAAAACTGAAGCAATATTTTCGTGCACACCCTGTAGGCTACATCAATCAAACCTCTTATGAATATAAACCCATATTTATGTGCAAATGAAGGTCAGTTGCACATAGTGACCATGCACGTATTGCCACATTTAACACTCGGTTATGCGTCCACTGCAATAATTTAATAACGCGAACTCATAATCGGGAGGCCATATCTGTCTGCCTACATGTTCTCTCTCTCCTAAACTACCAATCGGATTCTGACTATGTATGGAACACTGA
This sequence comes from Coptotermes formosanus, assembly GCA_013340265.1. Taxonomy (NCBI): domain Eukaryota; kingdom Metazoa; phylum Arthropoda; class Insecta; order Blattodea; family Rhinotermitidae; genus Coptotermes; species Coptotermes formosanus. The sequence continues at coordinate 738,424 of BLKM01001554.1, forward strand.
AGTTGTTCAGCGAATTACATTTTTATTTGAGGCGAATATAAATCTCAAAGAGAACTTCAAAGACTAAATTTTAGAGGAAATGGTCCATCTGATAATTTCGTGCAAGGCATAAAATTACATCACATTAGAGTATTCATATCCTATCTAAAGCACTGTCCAAACGCAGAATATTTAATGGCATACAAAGATAAATCGCCGATCCCAGTAGCCGCGCGGTCTAAGGCGTAAGTCTGCGGCCGAGCGCTTGCTGGGATCGTGGGTTCGAATCCCACCCAGCGCATGGATGTCTGTCTCTTGTGAGTGTTTGTGTTGTCAGGTAGAGGTCTCTGCGACGCGGCGATCCCTCGTCCAGAGGAGTCCCACCGACTGTGGTGTGTGTTTTGAGTGTGATCAAGTGAAAACAAGAACCCTCTACACCTGCTGTGAACAAGTAGGCAGAAGATGGAAGGATTACGAAACAAAGATAAATCGCCGTTCATACTATAGCGTCATTGTGTTTCCAATAACGACTTTAATGGTGTAATAATGGCCCTGTATTTCTACAAACAAACAGCACAACAACGATGTAAATTAATTTCGTCAAAGAACATCTATTAACCCTTTAAACACGAAAGGTATCTGTGTTATATAAGGACTCAGTCCGTACCGCGCAGTAAACACACTCCGTCTCGGTTATAAAAACCAGTCAATTAATGCTGTATAGGGAAATAATCGCTGTTTGTTCTGAGATCCACACAAAACACATAAATACACTGCGTGGGCAGAACGTAGAATTTGTGAATGTTAAACCTGGCGGTACATATAGTAACCACTGGGCTTTAAAGAAGACCCAGTGCGTACCGCGCAGTAAACACACTCCGTCTCGGTTACAAAAACCAGTCAGTTAATGCTGTATAGGGAAATAATCGCTGTTTGTTCTGAGATCCACACAAAACACATAAACACACTTTGTGGGCAGAACGCAGAGTTTTCGAATGTTAAACCTGGTAGTGCGTAGGCGACCGCTAGGCTTTAAAAGGTTAAGGACCTACCGACACCACCCGATGGCAACTCAGGGAATCCAATACATTCGAAACAGTGTGCTACATTTTGACGGCGCAACTACTGAATTATTTATCAGAATAAAACCAACACAGAACGCAATATAATATACAAAACGATAAACAGCATCACGAAGCGACAATGGTGTGCATTTGGACCTTTTCCATCTTCACTTAATATACAAAGGCAAAGTTTCAAAAACAGACCGCTTTCGCCTTCAGTGCTGTACGTGCATACACTATTTTCATATTTAGACGTTTGCACTGTGTTGTCTCTTACATATGAATTGGTAGGTTTTTGGTTCCTTTTACCTAACTAACTAACTAACTAACTAACTAACTAACTAACTAACTAACTCCATAGAGCAGAGGCCTTCTTGAGAAGCTAACAGTTTCTCAGTTAGTCAAGAAATTCCCCGCATTTTATGGAACCCGGAGGTTCATTACCACATTAACAACAGCCCGCCACCTGTCCCTATGGTTCCTTTTAGATTGTTACTTATTCTTAAGATTGTGGTTCACCTCAAGACGAAAGCAGTCTAGCTTTCGAAACGTCGTGTTTGTGTACTCAGTGACGATGGAAACAGTTCAAATACACATCAGTGGTGCTTCGCATGTTACACCATTGTCTAAGGATTATAGTGAACAGTAAAACAGTATTAACCTTTAAAGACGAAGCGTATCTGTTTTATATAAGGACTCAGTGCGTACCGCGCTGTAAACACTCTCCACTTCGGTTATAAAAACCAGTCTCTTAATGTTTTATAAGGCAAAAGTTGCTGTTTGTTCTGAGATCCGTACAAAACACACAAACGCAATGTGGGCACCACGTAGAATTTTTGAGCGTTAAACCTGGTCGTATGTAAATTTACCGCTAGGCTTTAAAAGGTTAGTAGTCCCTACACGTTTCGGCCAGGGGAACAATACTGTTTTATTGTACTTTATATTGTATTGTCTGTCGGTTTTACAGCAACAAATAATTCGCTCCAACATCCTACCGTCTTCATGCACAACAACAAACTTACAATATCCATCAGTTGCGGCCATTCGCGCTGATGGTACATAACAAAACGTACATTTCTTGTGGACACAACAGAGCAATACAGTGTGGCTACCACGTCCACGTTTTGCGGTCCAGTAATGAATTGCAGGCGGTGTCAGTAGTGCGTACCTCCCCACTGGACCCTACCACTGCCTGTCAGACTAGACGCATCCGTGTTTGTCAACACAGCACGCGACAGTACCTCCCTAATGAAGTCCGTCCGGAACTGAGTAACCACAAAATATCGCACTTTGCGCACACCTACGGTAGTAATAGGAGGACAGAGGTAAATATGAACAAAACCACGAGGGTATGTGGCAGGGTTGACGTATGGGTACACTTATTCTTAACCGCGGCAACAGATGTCGGTCAGTGACCAGTTTCACGCTCCAGGTGCCTTACCGACGCACAAAGAGTTACCGGTCTGTGTGCTCGAGAAAGGAAAGCAACATAGGCAATGTACGTAAAAACGGAATATTGAAGCGCGTTCGCGTAACAATTGTTGCCGTGGAAAAGTAATACATATTCTGAGCGTATCTGTATCGTTAGTTATCCGGCACGCAAAGCGCATGCGCCGTATTATATTGTCATCTGTGGCTTGTCTGGCTGTACCATATTTTTCCACATTATCTCATAAACGGCACGATTTTCGGAAAAAAAGATACTGAACATAAAATGCGTGTTTTGATTTTCTCTAAAACATTCGTCTGAAACATTTCTCATTATAAGAAGAAATGACCGAGATATTACCATAAACGTGCACAGTTCTTCATGTAAAGTATCCGTTATTCTTGTCAGATTTTAATGAAACTTGAATTTTCTCGATAGATTTTCGAAAATCCTCATATCAAATTTCATGAAAATCCGTCCAGTGTGAGCCGACTTGTTCCATGCGGAAGGGCGGTCTGGCGGAGGGGCTGGAGGGCGGACATGACGAAACTAAAGAGTCGCTTTTCGCAAATTTTCGAACAAGCCTAAAAATTATCCTGCCCCTGCACAGACAGAATTTGCAGGTATGTTCATGATGCACGTAACACAAACACCGCACTATATGGCAGTAATTGTCCCTAGCTACGGCCACACAGAACTGCAGACAGCACAGTGAGGCAGGTGACGGTTGTACCTGACAGCCCAACTGCTACCTGATGCAGAAAACTGTACAGCAACAAAACTGCGCGGTAATGAGGAGACGACACTTGATTAAGTGCGGACCATAACTGATGTCAGTGTATTTACAGATACATGGAACTGCTGCAAGGTAGATGGGATGAGCAATCCACACAGTTAACACCCACTGCATTTCACGAGACTGCGCGCAGTCCGCTGGCAATGACACTGAGGGATGGTCCCTGTGTTAAAAATTTGTACTTGCTACTTTAAGATTTACTGCACAAGCAGTGCCCAAACGTCTGTAGCCACGGGTGTCTTTTGGGTTCCAGATATACAAATGGCCGATCCCAGTGGCAGCGCCGTCTAAGGCGTACGTCTGAAGCCGAGCACTTTCCGGGATCGTGGGTTCGAATCCCACTTGAGGCGTGGATTTTTTCGTCTCTTGTGTTTGTGTTGTCAGGTAGAGGTCTCTGCAACGGGCTGATCCCCAGTCCAGAGAAGTCCTACCGACTGTGGTGTGTGTCTGAGTGTGATCAAATGGAAACAAATAACCTCGACACCTGCTGTGAGTAGGTAGAAGAGGGAAGGACTGCGATGACGATATACAAATGGAACTCAACGGGGGGTCTGCTGAACAATCAACAAAATAAAGAACAGAGAACTAATTTTCATACCGAAAAGTTACCATATCTAACACTCGAGGACACACATTCTTTCTTGCTTATTGTGGGACCCTGATGACGTCACAAGTCTGGGTCTGGGGGCGATGACGAACTTTATTAACCCTTTAAAGACAAAGCGTATCTGTTTTATATAAGGACTCAGTGCGTACAGCGCTGTAAACACTCTCCACTTCGGTTATAAAAACCAGTCTCTTAATGTTTTATAAGGCAAAAGTTGATGTTTGTTCTGAGATCCGTACAAAACACATAAACGCAATGTGGGCACCACGCAGAATTTTTTTATGTTAGAAGGATGGGGCTCCTATAACTTGGACTTCAGCTTAAAGGGCACAGAGGGCCCTTAAAAGGACTACGTGCATCGGGACCGAAAGGGCTTGACCCATCACTTATCCTATTCTGTTCTGTTCTATTCTATTATTTATTACCCTCCTGGCTGGGAAGCGTCAAGCTGAGCGGTTAAGGGAATTCCTCCCTCAGCATTTGCTACCAGCACCCTGCAAGTCTGTGGCAACTTCACAGCGAAGTAGATGCGTCTCAGTAAACAGCCAAGTTTTTTGTTTTTGTTTTTTTTTGTGAAGGCGGGCGGGGAAAATGTTGATATCGCCGAAATCCTATGGCGGAACTGCAGCGTTCCGCGGGACACAGTTTGGGAAACGCCCGTCTAAACTAACAGACAGTTAATATCAGGCTTCCGTCGCGGGGTAGTTGAAAGCCTTCGCTCTTCTGGGATACCATGCGGCGTGGTTGGTAGTTGGTTACCGACGTTTCGTAACAACACAGCGGCCCCTCTTCTTCCTGGACGGCTTGATTCCTAAAGAAGGGACCGAAAAACCGGTAACCACCTACACCGCGTACGATCCCGGAACAGCAAAGGCCGTCATATCACCTTCGGAGACATCGCTTCCGCTGTTTGCCCTCGAAGTCTAAATGCCATACGGTTAAGTACTAACCCGTGTGAGCGTAGAGGAGAATGTAGGTAAAGCTCCATGCATTCTTAGCATCGACGGCAGATAACGAAGGCTCTGCTTCTTCCTATATTCAAGGGCCAAGAAGTCCAAGACGCAAGATAGAACCGATAGGTTGTCCCGAAACGTCGGTAACTGCAAATCAACGATGCGTAAGAACCCAGAAGAACGAATTTTTCAGCACACTTTTTCTTAACACTCTTACACCACCTCAGCACGCGAAGACAATTTTGTCTTTTACGAAACACGAAGGCTCAAGACCGCGTTCACAAAAGCATTCCAACAATACGCCCTACAAGGAACCAGATAAATAAATCCATACTCAGAGTGCACTTCCTGAACATGAACCGTAGTAGCACCAGTCCATCTACAGTTACGTCTACCAAGTTGTTTGTTCCATTAATGTTTCCCAACAAAAATACTGTACGCGTTTCCGTCATCCCACTCGTGCTACATTTTCGACCATCTCATCGCCCCTGACTTGATGGTAATAATATTTAGCGATCAGCATAAGCTATGATGCTTCTACTTAAGTAATTTTCTCCACTTCCCTGTTAATTCCTCTCTCTCTGTCCATTCACTCCCCTCAACACACTCAAACTACAATTTTCTCTTTGTGTGACAGACCAAGTTCCACAGCCACATAAATCAGTCAACGGTAATGCAGACCTGTAACCTGCAGGCACAGAAACCGTCCGATGTGACGGGAAATGACGCGTTCGAGCAACCGTCGCTGGCACAATTCAGTCACAGTCTTACCCCCGTTAATCCTAGGTACATTAATCACAGCTCGGTGATTTTGAACTGCTTAGCACGATGACGGCGTTAGGACGCCTGGCAAGTTCTCCAGCATGTCGGTCCAGCACTCTCCAAAACTGTCACATCAAGTCTAGCGGCCACAAGGGACTGCCTCGCTCAGCCAGCAGCCAGGGGGGGCGGGTCTCAGGTGGACTCCACTTTATGACCATTTATTCCCCTGGGCGTGACTTCCACACTACGAAGCATATAAACGCTTACTCGATAAGCACGAGTGCTGAAGCACAAGTTTCCTTGCTTCGAAGAAGCAGACAGTACCGCCCACAACACACCGGAGTTTGTAACCAGGAGAATGAAAACCACTTGTCACTATTTTATCCCGTTTGGACGCTAATACTGTGATGTAATTAGTCCAAACACGTGACTGCCTGAAGGTCTAAAGCCACACCAACCTAACCGGCACCGCGTTCCCCTTTTTCCTGTAATTCTTCAAGCACAGTCCTTGAATAGCTGAAAGTTCCTCAGGTATTTGAAAAGAAATTTCTCCGTGTTCATAAGAGCCCGCCACATATTTTGAGCCACATGATTTGCAATCACGCCCTCCAATTCTACTTATTTAAGACACATTTTAATATTATCCTCCCATCTATGCTTAGGTCTTCCAAGCGGTATCTCACGTCTCCCCACCGAATGCCTATACGCAAATCCCTTCTCCCCCTTACGTCCCACATGCCCTACCAATCTCATTCCCCTTGATTCCATTCTTCCTCTTTATTTCAAGGTTAAGCGATTACCCTTCTGGTCTGTTCGCAGGAGCTGTGAATCCTTTGGCATGCGGTGGGACTCCTTGCACAGGGGACAGGGGACGTTACAAGGACAGTAACACGGCCGCGCCTCGAGGGGAGTTCAAACCCATGATATCACCGTTCGCGAGCGACGAGTCCGCACATGCTGTAGACCGGCGGTTCCCAAATTTTTATGTGTGTGACCCTACAGTAGCAAATGGCAGGTGACCCGCGACCCTATCATGGAAACGGCAATAGTCAGTGATATTCACTATAAATGAACTGATACTAATGTCTTGTCTTGAACACTATATAACATTGCCACTTATTAAAAAAATATTAAATTTTTAATGTTACTTGTCAAATCCAATATTTTTGGGACAATATTAAATACACAAAACATGCAAAAAACAAATTTCTATATAAATAAAGCATCCATTTGCTGGTTAGACAAATTATTTGCTTTTAAATAACAACTTGAATTTAGATATAAATTTTTATTTTTTCATAATTATCGAGTTCCCCGTAAAACTTTCTCACGACCCTACGTCACACCCCCTTGCGACCTTGATGTGGGTCGCGACCTGAGGGTCGGAACCACCGCTGCAGAGAGTGTGGCCATTGCCTTCGGCTTGCACACGTCACCACAGACAACTTTACCCGGGCGTCACTGCAGCGTCTTGTTATACCACATCGTGCACTTTGCTAGGTAAGTACCAAAGTTTCATAGAGAACTTGCGCCTCCATCTTCAGGGCAGAAAATCTCCTACCTTGAAAATGGAGGCATCATGCCCTTCCGAAAGTCCGGTGCCTATGTACCAAACCACACGGTCGTAACCTTGAACAAATAAGTTGCTACGATATTTGAGGTTCTCACAGCGGTGTTGTTGAGACGCAATGTTCTAGTGTTGGGCGAGCGGTTACCGACGTTTCGAAAGACCGTGGCGCCCTCATCTTCAGACATCAAGCATTCCAAGAATAAGGGTCGATTCCCGGTTTTTATGGACTGTTTAACACGTGAGACTAAGACAGCAGCATCAGCCGAAACGCCGGGAACCAGTGACCAAAGGACACGGCTTCGCATCCCAGGATACCTTGTCCTTAGAGTGACATGACAGCAGCCCGCCACTGTCGACAATTATCACATGCAGGACATCCGCACCTCGCCCAGTCTAGACCACGCCCAACCATACAACAGGCTGGCTAGCGGGTTTGCAGTGGTGGCAGGGGCTGATCAATAGCCCTATCTCTTACCAGGCAGCAGCAGTATACAGTGCAGTGCCAGTGCCCAGTGTAATGACAGGCAAGTGGCAACCGAACTGGGGGCTAGTGCTGGCAACCGGGGTATCGCCAGTTCGAGCCCACACCACAACATCCATCACCCTGACTCAAGCGGAATTATTCAGGCAAGACATCAAAGTTGCCCCTGTGAAGGCATTTGGGAAATGGAGGTATACATCCACTCATTCCTAAGTCGGCACTAGATGTAGAGTACATACTTTACACCACAACCGCTTTATTCCTGGTTAGCCACTTATTAGGTGGCTGGGTTTGCCCCAGAGAGATAAACTGAATGAAAAAGAGATGCGGAGATTTTGGTGGCCATTAGGACGGAAAATAAAAACGGCCTATGCACCAAAATATTCGATTAGTTATACATGAGCACAGATTCTAAGCCTTTGAACGGAATAAGCAGTTTACTGCAGTTTGCAGAAACACAGGAATTTGAGAGTTTACACGAGACGTAAGCTGTAACTGCAGTAAACAACATACCGTCACACTAGACGAGGGGTGCACAAATACCGGGCACCAGATCATAATGGTGATTCAATATTGTACGGTAGTGCCTAATGTTTGTGGGTCCTAAGTATGGAACTTGATTAACCTTCTAAAGCCTAGCGGTAACTTTACGTACCACCAGGTTTAACGTTAAAAATTCTACGTGGTGCCCACATTGCGTTTATGTGTTTTGTACGGATCTCAGAACAAACAGCAACTTTTGCCTTACACAACATTAAGAGATTAGTTTTCAAAACCGATGTGGACAGTGTTTACTGCGCGGTATGGACTGAATACTTACATATATACAGCCAGGTTTAACTTTCACAAATTCTACGTTCTGCCCACACAGTGTATTTATGTGTTTTGTGTGGATCTCAGAACAAACAGCGATTATTTCCCTATACAGCATTAACTGACTGGTTTTTATAACCGAGACGGAGTGTGTTTACTGCGCGGTACGGACTGGGTCTTCCTTTAAAGCCCAGTGCTTACTATACGTACCGCCAGGTTTAACATTCACAAATTCTACGTTCTGCTCACACAGTGTATTTATGTGTTTTGTGTGGATCTCAGAACAAACAGCGATAACTGACTGGTTTTTATAACCGAAGTGGAGTGTTTACAGCGCGGTACGCACTGAGTCCTTCTATAAAACAGGTAAGCTTCGTCTTTAAAGGGTTAATATCACCCTTCTGTCGCCTCGAATTTTGAGGTGGTTCGTTAGATTTTTCCAAAATTTGTGAGCCCTACTACTACACAACGATCTATCTCTTACTTCTTTACATGCGCATTTCCGATGCCAATTTCGGAACCCCCTCAGAACATTACTGTCACCCCCATCCCATAACTACTCTCACGTAACGAAATACCGGAATTTCACCCACAAGGTACTGAGATTTGTTATTACTGTGGCCCACTGTTTCACAGCCATGCAATTTCGCATCTGTTTAATATTTGTGTCACTAATACGGTCCTGAATTAAATTACGGTATAATTTATTTGGCACAACACAAGTGATATCTTGAACAAACGAATTCCTCACAGCAATACACGATTGTATAATCAAACCTACTGCTTCGCCATTATCATGAACACATACGATTGGAATCTCAGCACCGATTACTTCAGATCCTGCTTCAGGTTGACTGTGAATCAATTCAGTGCAATTCACATCCTGACAGACTAATTAAATTCCGTCGAACTCGGTTATAACGTCACGAAATGGACTGAATATTTTATGCCGTTATAAATGAGTGTTGTTATAACCGAGGAGTATAATATTATGGTTAACAGTGAGGAATTAATTGGTACCACAGAATACCGGACGCTATAGACGAGGTGTCGCACAAACCGATGTCGTTATAACCGGGTTGGATTGTAGTATCAATTTTGTAGTATTTTCTTATCAATATAAACGCAAATATTTTGTGTCCCGAAGGAATAAAGAATTTTAAAACCCTATGAACATGCTTGCTATCATTCGGTGCAGAATCTTTTGTCTTCCAGGTTGCTATCCAAAAACACAAAGATTAGGGTATACAGAACTATAATTTTAGCTGTTGTTTTGTATGGGTGTGAAACTTGGTCTCTCACACTGAGGGAGGAACAAAGACTGAGGGTGTTCGAGAATAGGGTGCTGAGGATATTTGGGCCTAAGGGGGACGAGGTGGCAGGGGAGGGGAGACAACTACATAACGAGGAACTTAATGACCTGTACTCATCACCAAATATTATTCGGGTAATCAAATCGAGAAGAATGAGATGGGCGGGGCATGTAGCACGTACGGGGGCGAAGAGAGGTGCATATAGGATTTTGGTGGGGAGACATGAGGGAAGGCGACCACTTGGGAGACCGAGGCGTAGATGGGAGGATAATATTAAAATGGATCTTCAAGAAGTGGGATGGGGCATGGACTGGATTGAGCTGGCTCAGGATAGGGACAGGTGGCGGGCCCCTGTGAATGCGGTAATGAACCTCCGGGTTCCATAAAATGCGGGGAATTTCTTGACTAGCTGAGAAACTGTTAGCTTCTCACGGAGGCCTCTGCTCCATGGAGTTAGTTAGTTAGTTAGTTAGTTAGTTAGTTAGTTAGTTAGTTAGTTAGTTAGTTAGTTATAACCATGTTTAGGGACCTATTTCCAAAAACTTGTAGCCTGTCTTTGACAAGAACTAAATTATATTTCATATTTGTAAAACCAACATAAACACACGGAGTATGCATAAAGGCACAAGTCAGTTCCTTCTAAATGTTTCTGCGGTCAACCCCAGACGTAAGACACGTGAAAAGTCTTACCTCGAGCCTTGGCACATAGCCTACATATCTGCCTCGCCTGTTGGGCGGGACACATACACATTATACAATACGACACAAGCGCGTCACCCGTATGTACGTTCGTATCGATGTCACTGAGGGACAGAATAAAAATGTACATCTAATCAACCAGGGGAACAGCAAGTAGCGTCATTACAACGTTCGATAAGCCGCAACGGCAGAACAGTATACGAATTCATTGCACCGACTAGAGGAGGTTAATTTAGAACATACCAAACCCCACCGTCCGATCACGGTCGGGTCACTGTCAGAGAAAATGCTCTTTGTGTTTAAATGCATCTGTTCACACCAACACTCACGTTGACTTCACGCAGCGCCCAAATGGGCGCGGAATTGTTATGAACACGTGACACCACAACAGCAATAGGACTGCAGTCACATCTTCATCAGTCAGCATTTTGAGCACGTTTAACCCTTTAAAGACGAAACGTATCTGTTTTATATAAGGACTCAGTGCGTACCGCGCTGTAAACACTCTCCACTTCGGTTATAAAAACCAGTATCTTAATGTTTTATAAGGCAAAAGTTGCTGTTTGCTCTGAGATCCGTACAAAACACATAAACGCAATGTGGGCACCACGTAGAATTTTTGAATGTTAAACCTGGTGGTACGTAAAGTTACCGCTAGGCTTTAAAAGGTTAATGAAGTAACGCTGGTAATAGCGCAGTTGCGGTCGGTGTAGGGACTTGTTACGGGCTGGACGAGCCCGGGGTTCGAGCCCTTTTGGGGACGAGACCGGCCCTGGGGCCTAACGAGCCTCCTGCACAATAGGTACATGGTCTTTTTCGCGGGCAAAGCAGCTGTATAAGGACTCAGTGCGTACCGCGCTGTAAACACGCTCCACTTCGGTTATAAAAACCAGTCTGTTAATGTTTTATAAGGCAAAAGTTGCTGTTTGTTCTGAGATCCGTACAAAACACATAAACGCAATGTGGGCACCACGTAGAATTTTTTAATCTTAAACCTGGCCTATGTAAAGTTACCGCTAGGCTTTAAAAGGTTAAAGCGGAATAAACTGAACTCGAGTGACGTAAAAGCGTTCAGGGTGAATACTGTACACAAATCCCTGAGTGTGAACTGTACAAGTGCGATTTGTGGTGGACGAAGTATTTGTTTTCCTCTGTCATTATAATTCCACTAACGCCCCATTTTTCTGACACCGAAAGTACATAACCTTAACAAATGACAGAGTCGTTATACAAAACACTTAAAAAAACGTAACCACAAAAGGAAATGTCACACAGACACACACACACACACACACACACACACACACACACACACTGTTAACGCGAAAACGTCCATTAATCTACATAACCGCGTTCTGTTGCCCTGGCATTTTTAAACTGCTTCCAGTTAATTAAGGTTGCTTCTGATGTAATCGTTCGTAGGCTGCATTGCAGGTATCAGATGTCACTCACGAACGGTTTTGTGCCGAGGGGTCAATGCGGTGCCATAAGCTAAACAGATGTTACCGTAAATACTAAATTGATACAAGCAGTAACTACATGTGCATATTATCCTATATTCTGATTAGAACAACGCACGCCATGCATCGTAACACTGGCATTGTCGTCACCAGTCATCAGCCTTCATCTTGTCGAAAAGACAGGGGTCAGATTTACGACAACACGCAGAAAGCTCCGTCCACTATTGGTGTATTTAAAAAAGGCAGATATAGGCTTCTGGCAATGCCATGCTGCTTCTTACTTCAGGAAACTTTAGATTAATACACATTCTCAAAGAACTTAAAACCAGATACCAATTAATTTTCACTTTTAAAAACTTGAGGTAATAAAAATAAAAGCGAAAAGAGAAACTTAAAGGAGACAGGAAATTAAATGACAGAACTTGTGAATAATTTAATGAAAAATCTTCTTTTGCACGTTTTAATTTAGGGAGCTTCTTCAAGATCCAGCCCCCCCCCCCCCCCCCGGCCGCTATGTAAATCAATTTTCACTACGCAGCTCCTACGTTTAATAAGACACAGCAGCTAATTTAAAATACGCCGAGCATTAGAAGATACGACTAACTGCTAATGCGTTTCGTGCTGTACGGCAGGCGGCACTGCGGAGCTAGAGGGCACAGCTGATGCACAAACACTGTGCCAATACCCACACAGTGAACCGTATTCATGATTTGAGGTTTCCGCCGCGACGTTAATGATATCTGCGCCCTTCTGGGATATTCTGCAGCGTCGAGTGGTAATCCTTTACCGACGTTTCGGGACAACGTATCGGCCCGATCTTCAAAAGGGTCAAGGATTCCGTTTCTTCTTGGACTCCTTGACTCTTGAAGATTGGACCGATACGTTGTCCCGAAACGTCGGTAAAGGATTACCACTCGACGCTGCGTAACGTCCTACAAGAGCGCAGGCCTAGTTAGCCATATTTGTCTGTCTTTACGCCTGGCATCGAATTTCCTAAGTGTGTTAGTCCCTATTTCAGGGAATATTACGGGTACAGGCTGGAACAGCCTGGGTTCGAATCCCGGTTAGGGCAACAGATCCTTCTCTTCTCCGAAACGTCCAGACCCGCTCTGCAGCGCACCCAGCATCCTACTCAGTAACGCGGTTCTTTCGGGTTGACGCGGCAGGGGCGTGAAACTGACCACTCATCTCCATCTAGTGGCGAGGTTAAGAATGAGTGGAGATATACCTGCACTCCCTACTATGCCTTCACGGCGCGGACAGGGAAATCTCTACTTTTAGTCTTACAACAAGCAAAACAGTCCTGCGCAACGTATCGAAGCAGTCAGCGCTCCCGCTCTGCATGCCGAGGTCCCGGATTCAATTCCCATTGCACAGGCAGGCACTGGTCAAATTCGTTTATGGTCCGTAACACAACACGTGCAGTTGAGCAACCGTCATTAAATAAACTACAAAACCAACAGAATCGTTTAGACGCGGTCTAGTATGAAACTGTAATTGTGTTGTCAGATGTTTCGTTTGTTCGTATCTAACATCATCATAATCATCATCATCAGTCATCATCATAATCATCATCATCATCATCACATTCCTTACTTTACAGCAGTTCAGCTGGTGCCCAAACCGTACCGGTTTCACTGAGCACCTCTCATTCACTAAAAAGGTAAAGCACTCCCATTACAGGCCTGGACAGGCCCTGAGGGTTCCAGGAGGTTGAGGCTCCCAGATTTCTAGACAATCGGCACATGAAGGTGGTACGTTATCAGCCCTAGGCACCGGCGGTGTTTACCCCCCAGGAAATATTCCTGGTACTCATTTCTTTTAGAGGCTGAGTCGACCCCAGGGCCTTAGTGCGACCGGAAGGAATATGCCTATGAAAAATTCCAATGACACCATCGGGAATCGAACCCGCGACCTTCCGGTTTGTAGTGCAGTGCCTCGACCAACTGCGCCACCGCGTGCCCCCTACTCCTCATTCACTGTTATGCCAAAACTGTCTGATTATACGGCATGTGTTAAGTGTTACAGCTTTCTGCATTACAATATACAGAGCAGGGCCGAAATTGTGCGGTTTTAGACTGTCGTGCAACTTGTTTGCAATAACAGCCGCTGTGGGCAGCACTAGTGGCATTATATCGGCCGTTTTCAGTTCCCATATTCTTATAAGCCCTTCCTTCCAGTCTGTACAACTGCGGAGCTTCTAGGAGATGGTGCTGTGAAGGCATGACTGTTGGGAATTGCTACATCTACTGAGTGTGCTTCTCTGATGGGTTTGTCAAGTACAGCTATGTCCGACCAGTTGTTATGTACAATGCTATTATGAATGTTATCTACATAAGAATTAGAGGGGCACGCGGTGGCGCAGTTGGTTGAGGCACTGCGCTACAAACCGGAAGGTCGCGGGTTCGATTCCCGATGGTGTCATTGGAATCTTTCAATGACATAATCTTTTCGGTCGCACTAAGGCCCTGGGTTCGACTCAGCCTCTAACAGAAATGAGTACCAGGAATATTTCCTGGGGAGTAAAGGCGGCCGGTGCGTAGGGCTGACAACTTTACCACCTTCCAGTGCCGACTGTCTAGAAATCTGGGAGCCTCAACCTCCTGCAACCCTAAGGGCCTGTTCAGGCCTGTAACGGGATTGCTTTTCCTTTTACATAAGAGTTAGCAGCACTCAAATTCTGTTTGGCACAGTGCTGGATTCCCGAAGCACCCAATGAACACGTACCCACCCTCAGTTCATTACGCCTGCATTCACAACACAAATAGCGTCGCGACAAATGAAGACTGCACACCAGCCAAAAACGCGTACGCGATACAAGCACATCGATATGCCAAACCAGGGGGCTGCACACCCTTCCACTGTCGTTTAGCGCGTGTCTTTATTGTTTCAAAGATCGACGCACGAACAGCCTTGGCTGTTGGGATGACAATTAACAATTCAGCAATTTTCAGAACTCCGCTTGTAGCCCCTGTTGTGTTACCGCGCTACAGATCGTGCCACCAGTTGCCCCTGTAGTTGACACTGTATTCACTGCCGTTAATTAATAAGCTGTCTGACATACAGAACACACTCGGTGCCTGAATACGACGCCATATAAGTGGCGACATTTGAGAACAACGTGCGGGCATACAAAAGGTGAAATGCAAGTAACAGAGGGATGCAGAAAATTACAGCACCAGAAGCATAATTTCTATTAACATTCATTCGTTCTTTGACGTCGCGTGTAGACTTGTATCCTGTTCCGGCCTCAATCCATCTTTTTCTTGATCTACCCACATTTTGTCCTCTTCTGTTATCGTACTTCAGAATCTGTTCGTGAATACGGCAGCCTACGTTACTTCTGCCATGTGACAGTACGGGCATTACGGGCATTAATGTATGAAGTAGAAGATGGGTGGTGAAATATACGCAGGGAGGAAAAAAGAAGCACATGCAAGTTAGTAGATGAAACGCGACATGGACAGCGGCCACTTTGGATAAGCTGCGGCACACGGGAGGAAAAGAATAAGGCGAGTAAAGGGAATCTTAAAAGGATCTGGGCTGTCTTTATCGCGTCTATGACAACAGACTGGACACAGCCGAGTCGTAGACTTGTGTGGGCTAAGCGAAGAACAAGGAATATACTTGGAATGGTATCTTATGGGCCGTGACACCGTGTAGTGTCCGCGCTTTAATGTGTTTCATGCAGAGAGAAGACTGACACCGCGCCCAGACGAGCCAAAATTAAACAGCCCACATAATTTCGTTACAGCCGATCCCAGTGGCCGCGCGGTCTAAGCCGTAGGCCTGCGGTCGAACACTTGCTGGGATCGTGGGTTCGAATCCCAACAGGGGAATGGATGTTTGTCTCTTGTACAGTGTTTGTGTTGTCAGGTAGAGGTGTCTGCGACGGGCTGATCGTTCGTCCATAGGAGTCCTATCGACTGTGGTGTGTGTCTGAGTGTGATCAAGTGAAAATAAACAACCTCGATATATACTATGAGTTGGTAGAAGAGGGAAGGACTACGAATTTCGTTATAGATCACAAATACTAAAAGCAAACACCTCACACAACTTTCACTATAAATCAACAACATCGATTCGGAAATTGAAACACGTGGGGACAAAAGGTTATGCGTTACTTTAAGCCTGTAAGGTGTCAGTGGCTACTACATGCAGCGCCAGGTTTGACAGTAACATCCCTACATCCTGCCCACACAGTGTAAAAAAAGATACAACAATCCCTCTACTGGCCCCTCGTGTTCCCACAGGTTGAAGTTCCCAGATTTCAGGACTGCGCTAAGGTTGTCAGCCCTACGTACCTACCGCCACTGCCCCCAGGAAATATCCCTGGTACTCACTTCTGTTAGACGATGAATCACCCCAAGGCCATAGTGTGACCCGAAGAATTAAGTAAATGAAAAATTTCGATGACTCCATCGGGAATCGAACCCGCTACCTTCACGCTTGTAGAGCAGTGCCTCAAGCAACGACGCCACTGCGAGCCCCCCACACAGCGTAATTCCCACAATAAGCAGCGACTGCTTCCCTGAACAGCGTAAACCGACGTGTCCTTCTAAGTGACGCACAGTGTTCTCCGTCTGGTACGAACTGAGCCTTTACATACGAGTATAATGCAGACCGTTATGTACACCCTGACAAGAAACGCACACAAGCATCACACACGGGCCACCCACCAAATTACTGCTACCCCCTCCTGCATTTGCAATAACTATGGCATAGCATAGGGCCGCCATCGCTGACTGTTTCAAGCCAACCCAAAACAGATCAGCGAATCATGGCTTGGTAACCACTGACATGTAAACACGGCTCTAAGGACTTACCTTCTGGCAATATAAACAGAAGTAGGCGCCAGCACTTACCTGAAAGAAAAAAGAAGACGTTTCAAATACAAAGCAAACAAGCACCGATCTTGAACGTACCCATTCCAAGCAGTGCACTAAGTACGTGTATGAGTGGTGGTGGTGGCGGTGGTGGTGGTGGTGGTGGTGGCGGCGGCGGTGGTGGTGACGGTGGCGGCAGCGGTGGTGGTGGAGGCGGTGACGGTGGTGGTGGTGGTGGGGGCGGCGGTGGCGGTGGTGGTGGTGGTGGCGGCGGTGGTGGTGACGGTGGCGGCGGCGGCGGTGGTGGTGGTGGTGGTGGTGGTGGTGGTGGTGGTGGTGGTGGTGGAGGCGGTGACGGTGGTGGTGGTGGTGGTGGTGGAGGCGGCGGTGGCGGTGGTGGTGGTGGTGGCGGGGGCAGTGGCGGTGATGGTGGTGGTGGCGGCGGCGGTGGCGGTGGTGGTGGTGGTAGATTATCGATTGTTCGAGATGAACAATTCCGAGATTCTCTCAAAGCACAGAAAAGCTCAGACTGCACAGAGAACGATAAATCAGAACACGTGATTACGTACATAACACGACATGACACACAGCCGGGGTAGCGTGGTTGGTATAGCGACTACGATACGGGCCAGACAGTCCGGGGTTCGAATCCCGGTAGGGGCAAGAGGATTTCTTTCTTCAAAACGTCCAGACCAGCTGTGGGGCCCAATGGGCGTGAACTCCAGTGCTCATGTTCAGAATTAGTGGAGCTATACCTCTGCTACCCCTACAGGCCAATGCCTTTCTTACCTCTAACATGAAATGCACATTTATTAAAATGTAAGATGTATATAATATTGTATCACTCTGCACAATAGTACAATAGTGGTACAATAACAGAAACAAAATATATATTAACTTCTCCAGGAAAGAAATCACAAACTCCCCTCTCAATTAACAGCCAAGAAAAGTCATTAAGGCTCGAAACGGAACACCAATAAATCAGGATTGGGAGAATCGACACTGCACTGTATGCATTTGGTACAGGCATATGCACGAGTGTCTACACAAGGCAATATGCAAGCCCGGAGCAGACTAAACTGTCGGCTAATCCGTCAATGTAATAATAACGCAGTGCATTCAAGGAAAGAACAAAAAACTGATAGCCAAACATACATAAACGGGAAGAAGAAGAAGAAGAAGAAGAAGAAGAAGAAGAAGAAGAAGAGACATCGATAGACTGTAGAACAGACGGTAGGGCCGAAGGAATAAAGACAGACGAGGACGAATTAATGTCCAGCCAATGGTAACAGCACCTGAGAAAGACAATGTCTTCAGCATATGCGAAACGATGACATAAAGAATACCAATATTTGCAGTATGTCATAAAACATGAAACAAAGACTTGGTAGACTGAAGAAAAGGTAGGTGTCACAACACAAATGACACTAGCCAGAAAAGAACTGTATAAATGCAAGACGGTAACGCCGTGCCTCACAGCAACTTCTCTTACGTAAGTGTCACGCGTGTTGCCTAAACACCGCAGCAGAAATGATTTCCACAAAACATTACCTTCAAAAACTGACATTGGCCTGAATTATATATAAAGATTCAGTCCATACCGCGCAGTAAACACTCTCCGTCTCGGTTTTAAAAACCAGTCAGTTAATGCTGTATAGGGAAATAATCGCTGTTTGTTCTGAGATCCACACAAAACACATAAATACACTGTGTGGGCAGAACGTAGAATTTGTGAATGTTAAACCTGGCGGTACATATAGTAACCACTGGGTTTTAAAGGAAGACCCAGCCCGTACCGCGCAGTAAACACACTCCGTCTCTGTTATAAAAACCAGTCAGTTAATGCTGTATAGGGAAATAATCGCTGTTTGTTCTGAGATCCACACAAAACACATAAATACACTGTGTGGGCAGAACGTAGAATTTTTGAATGTTAAACCTGGTGGTTCATATATAAAGATTCAGCCCGTACCGCGCAGTAAACACACTGCGTCTCGGTTATAAAAACCAGACCGTTAATGCTGTATAGGGAAATAATCGCTGTTTGTTCTGAGATCCACACAAAACACATAAATACACTGTGTGGGCAGAACGTTGAATGTTAAACCTGGCGGTACATAAAGTGACCACTGGGCCTTAACGGATAAAGGAACATCCGGTATTGACTTTTGGCTTTCGAGTCGACAATACAACTAACATTTATATGTTGCTTTACATCCGATCTGCGAACTCCGGAATCAACTAACTCGGTAAACTCTATAAACCTGCATATCCCAAGATCTCCCCAAACTGGAAATCTCGATCTAATTTACCATGTGCCGGGCACCACTGGGTGTCGATACAATAGATCCTATCGTATCGTATCGTATCGTATCGTCTAATTTACTGTCCCCCTTCGTTCTGCTGCCCTCTCCCCATTACACGGGGTAGCTGAACCCATGAACCTACACCCGCCACATGATACACACGCCGTGAAACGTGTGCACTGGGTTTAGAAACTTCAGGCAGAACTACAAACCCGTTTCATGAGTTCTCTGCTCGAAATGTCAGCACAGGAGAGCGCAGAAAGATCATGCCAGCCTGACGGTCGGACGGTTCAATGTGCCGTACCACTCCATTAAACATTTAAAGACGGGACATAATCTGTTTTATATAAGGACCCAGCTCGTACCGCGCAGTAAACACACTCAGTGTCGGTTATTAAAAAAACCATTCAGTCAATGCTGTATAACGCAACAGTTGCTCTTTGTTCTGAGATCCATAAAAACATATAAACGCAATGTCACTACAATGTAGAATTTTTTAATGTTAAACCTGGTGCTACGTAAAGTACCCGGTAGGCTTTAAAACGTTAATATCAATAACCCTACTGAAGACTAACAATACAGGCAACATGCATATAAACGTAACAATGCGGCGCGTTCGCGTAACCACTGTTGCCGTGGAAAAGCAATAAGTATTACATATTTCAGTGTGTGTCTGTAGCTTTAGTTATCCAGCATGCAAAGCGCATGCGCCGTGTTATATTGACATCTGTGGCCTGTCTGGCTGTACCATGTTTTTTCCACATTATCTCATAAACTCCACGATTTTCGGGCGAAATTTATTGAACATAAAATGTGTGTTTTGATTTTGTCTGGAACAACTCTCATTCTAAGAAGATGTCAGCGAGATATTACCACAAACGTACACTGGACTTCATGTAAAGTACCCGTTATTATTGTCAGATTTTAACCCTTTACAAGACGAAGCATATCTCTTTTATATGTAAGGACTCAGCCCGTACCGCGCAGTAAACACACTCCGTCCGGGTTATAAAAACCAGTCACTTAATGTTTTATAAGGCAAAAGTTGCTGTTTGTTCTGAGATCCGTACAAAACACATAAACGCAATGTGGGCACCACGTAGAATTTTTTAATGTTAAACCTGGTGGTACGTAAAGTTACCGCTAGGCTTTAAAAGGTTAATGAGACTTCAATTTTCTCGACAGATTTTCGAAAAATACTCAAATATGAAATTTCACGAAAAAATGTCCAGTGGGGGGTGAGCTTGTTGCATGCGGACGGACGGACGGACGGACGGACAGACAGACAGACATTATGAAGCTAACAGTCGCTTTTCGTAATTTCGCCAACGCGTCTAAAAACCAGCAACTTCCTTTCTTGATGTTCCCATCTTTCGGAAATACCATCACTCTGTCATCAGGTCCCCCAGGCTCCGTCCGTTTGTCCTATTTGCAGCAGCCTTCAAGAACACAATTACACTACAGTACACACAAACAACAGGTACCTCACAGTGCACACAGTGCTTCCATCACAAAGACCAATCAGTGGATGTTATATCGGGAAGTACCTGTCTATTGCAAGCGTCATATGAAAAACACATACTATGTGGGCAAAATAAAAACATATGCCAATTAAAACAACATGTGTTGCAGTAACAATTCTGTGCGACGTCTAATCTTCTTTGTCAACAGATTAGAGCTACGCTGTCCCAAAGTCTCTTTCCTTTTACCGACAGTTCTGCTTTTCCGCTGCTTTCTCTTCCTCTCACACAGACCAAACCCAAAAAGGAGACAACTAAACTACAAAGCAGAGCCACGTACCGCCACAAATGTAGATTCAGAGCTAAAGGCTGTCTGTTAAGCACAATCCTAACAGTTTAACCCTTTAAAGACGGTACGTGTCTGTTTTATATAAGGACTCAGTGCGTACCGCGCTGTAAACACTCTCCACTTCGGTTATAAAAAACCAATCTCTTAATGTTTTATAAGGCAAAAGTTGCTGTTTGTTCTGAGATCCGTACAAAACACATAAACGCAATGTGGGTACCAGGTAGAATTTTTTAATGTTAAACCTGGTCGTATGTAAAGTTACCGCTAGGCTTTAAAAGGTTAAGTTCTGCCCTTCTTTCGTCGCAAGCATGATTACAGTTACTCACACGTACGCCAGGAGGCAGTGACTGCCACACCATTACGTCGTTCTGACGTAACAGAGTGAACCTAAGGCTAGGTCAGCGTTACAAATTCGACCTTTGTGGGTAAAAAGCTGTTTCTAGGCAGCAGCATCGCGTATTCTAACACACCATCTTTCAAAAACTTTCTGAAAAGTATGGTTTTCATATTCAGTGAAAGTCCGTAATGTATAATACTGAACCAATGACAGATTGTGTGCGCCATGTCTTTGCTAGACGTTGGACATGTGAAATGTTCCAGTACGAATTTCAACGGGCTACACACTGGAAAATGGGGTACGCGGTGGTGCAGTTGGTTAAGGCACTGCGCTACAAACCGGAAGATCGCGGGTTCGATTTCCGATTATGTCACTGGAATTTTTCATTGACATAATCCTTCCGGCCGCACTGTGGTCCTGGGGTCAATTCAGCCTCTAACAGAAATGAGTACCAGGAATATTTCCTGGGGGTAAAAGCGGCCGGTGCGTATGACTGACAACCTTACCACCTTCACGTGTTGACTGTCTTGAAATCTGGGAGCCTCAACCTCCTGGAAACCTCAGGACCTGCCCAGGGATTGCGTTACTTTTATCTTTACATACTATAAAATTCGGAACACGTTTGCAATTAATTCGTAAAAAGAGAATATGGAAGAACAGACGTCTCCCGTGCTGTACGTTCAGACGAACGGTTACTCTCGATTCTAATTCCCACAAGGAATATTACTGCCCTAATATCGAGCCACTGTTAAACCGTGTACTGAGGAACAACTACATAGAGGTGAGGAAGGTAACACATGCGAAATATCACTGATGTGTATTTGGGCATAGCATATTGTCACTGAGTATACAAACACGACGTTTCGAAAACCAAACTGCTTTCGTCTTAAAGTGCACTACAATCTTAAGTCACAATCTAAAGCCAAAAACTTAGAAATTCATACATGAAAGATGAAATAATCCAGACCTCTAAGTGTAAAAATAGCGTATACAGATCTCAGTTTACAAATTGTTATAAACTGAAGCGAATTATCCCTTATTAACCTTCTAAAGCCTAGCGGTAACTTTACATACGACCAGGTTTAACATTAAAAAATTCTACGTGGTGCCCACATTGCGTTTATGTCTTTTGTACGGATCTCAGAACAAACAACAACTTTTGCCTTATAAAACATTAAGAGACTGGTTTTTATAACCGAAGTGGAGAGTGTTTACAGCGCGTCATGCACTGAGTCCTTATATAAAACAGACACGTTTCGTCTTTGAAGGGTTAAACATTAACATTTTAAAGACTAGCGGTAACTTTACGTAACACCAGGTTTAACATTAAAAAATTCTACGTGGTGCCCATATTGCGTTTATGTGTTTTGTACGGATCTCAGAACAAACAGCAACTTTTGCCTTATAAAACATTAAGAGACTGGTTTTTATAACCGAAGTGGAGAGTGTTTACAGCGCGTCATGCACTAAGTCCTTATATAAAACAGACACGTTTCGTCTTTGAAGGGTTAAACATTAACATTTTAAAGCCTAGCGGTAACTTTACGTACCACCAGGTTTAACATTAAAAAATTCTACGTGGTGCCCACATTGCGTTTATGTCTTTTGTACGGATCTCAGAACAAAGAACAACTTTTGCCTTATAAAACATTAAGAGACTGGTTTTTATAACCGAAGTGGAGAGTGTTTACAGCGCGTCATGCACTGAGTCCTTATATAAAACAGACACGTTTCGTCTTTGAAGGGTTAAACATTAACATTTTAAAGACTAGCGGTAACTTTACGTAACACCAGGTTTAACATTAAAAAATTCTACGTGGTGCCCACATTGCGTTTATGTCTTTTGTACGGATCTCAGAACAAACAACAACTTTTGCCTTATAAAACATTAAGAGACTGGTTTTTATAACGGAAGCGGAGAGTGTTTACAGCGCGGTACGCACTGAGTCCTTATATAAAACAGATACGCTTCGTCTTTAAAGGTTTAAAATCACAGGACTTGAGCAACACATACTGGAGGGATGATTTAAGACTGAAGCGACAGCTCTGCATCTCTCAACACAAAACATGCAACTGAAACCTGCTGCCAGTCTCCGTATTGCTTTGGTTAACTGCCCGGTGTTCAATGCTGCGACAAGCATACGCCACAAACGGCAAAAGACAAAGAGCAACACAAATTAACCCTTTAAAGACGAAGCGTATCTGTTTTATATAAGAACTCAGTGCGTACCGCGCTGTAAACACTCTCCACTTCGGTTATAAAAACCAGTCTCTTAATGTTTTATAAGGCAGAAGTTGCTGTTTGTTCTGAGATCCGTACAAAACACATAAACGCAATGTGGGCATCACGTAGAATTTTTTAACCCTTTTTTGTCAAACCTGGTGGTACGTTAAGTTACCGCTAGACTTTAAAATGTTAAAACACTTCGCGCCACATTCCGGAAGTTGACACGTATCACTGCCCCTTTACACACCGACACTTCATAAATTGCACAGGTAGAAATGTAAACACGAGGACTGAAATACACAAGAGTTTAACTTCACAAGTAGTTTTGTATGGGTGCGAAACGTGGTCTCTCAAATAACTACAAGAACATCGGCTAAGAGTGTTACAGAACAGTGTGCTGAGGAAGACGTCCGGCCATAAGGGGGAAGAAGTGACAGAAGAATGAAGAAAACTGCACAACGAGGAGCTTCGCGATTTGTCCTACCCAATTATTATTATTATGATGACTAATCAAGGAGGACATGATGGGCAGGGCATGTAACACTATGAGGGAGACGAGAAATACATACTAACGTTTGGTGCTGAAACCTGAAGATTACTTCGAAGACTTAGATGTTGATAAGAGGAATAATATTAAAATGAATCTTAAGGAAATAAAATGGGAGGGCGTGGACTGGATTAATCCGGCTCAGGATACAGACAAGGGAAGACGTTTATGTTTCTTCATTAACCTTTTAAAGCCCAGCGGTAACTTTACATACCACCAGGTTTAACATTAAAAAATTCTACGTGGTGCCCACATTGCGTTTATGTGTTTCGTACCGTTCTCAGAACAAACAGCAACTTTTGCCTTATAAAACATTAAGAGATTGCTTTTTATAACCGAAATGGAGAGTGTTTACAGCGCGGTACGCACTGAGTCCTTATATAAAACAGATACGCTTCGTCTTTAACCTTTTAAAGACTAGCGGTAACTTTACGTACCACCAGGTTTAACATTAAAAAATTCTACGTGGTGCCCACATTGCGTTTATGTGTTTTGTACGGATCTCAGAACAAACAGCAACTTTTGCCTTATAAAACATTAAGAGACTGGTTTTTATAACTGAAGTGGAGAGTGTTTACAGCGCGGTACGCATTGAGTCCTTATATAAAACAGATCGGCTTCGTCTTTAAAAGGTTAATTCCTGAAGCAGGATCCTGCACCACGCAGTTTGTTAGGTACAGGTAATACTGGTGGCCTTTGAAGCCTTTCTCAAAATTCCTGCTGCAGTGACAGGGAACAAAGAAACTCCCCCGACAAACAGTCAAGCTGTGGGCTCACAGAGGCTACCGTCTCTGGACCAAAGCTGACTCACTAAGCATCACGCCGCATTAGACGAAGCACCTACCAAACTGATGCTGGCTGGTTGCTTAGTTTGGTCAGTGAGAAATTCCAGGAATGGCAACGTTTGACGACCGCTGTGTTCAAGGATTTAATTAATTAATTGCTTACTCGGCCGGAATGTTAGTTAATTTAACACTTCGTCGGTCAGTCAGTTGGGCTGGCAGGCAGTCGTTCCGCTAGTGAGAGGTTAAAAAAACCATCGGTACGTGGTTTATTTTAACTCTATTGATTTATAGTTAATCTAGCAAGGCAGCCGATAACTCTAAATTATACAGCATAAGATGACAGGATGACCAGTGTACAATGAAGTGGACGGGATCTGTAACGAAGTGTCGTGGCCTGTGTGAGGCACGCCTTGTCTTTTGACTTACCAGCAGAGACTACGAAAAAACTCACTTTCAGTGCGACGGAACCAAGATCTGAACCCATTACTAAATCCATGGAGATTTGGTCTTTCTTGACAAGCCAACAGTTTCTCAGCAACTCCAGAAATTCCCCACGTTTTATGCAATCCGAAAGTTCATTACCGTGCTCACAAGAGCCCGCCAACTGGATCTATCCTGAGCCAGAAAAATCCAATCCACTCCCTACTCTAATTGAGATCCACCTTAATGTCATCCTTCCATCTATGCCTGAGTATCGCAGGTGGTAATCATACCTTCAGGCCTCCACACCAAAACCCTCAATGCATTTCCCTTCCGCCCAATACGTGCTACAATCCCCACCAATCCCATTCTCCTCGAGTTGATCACTGGTAATCTTCGGTGACGAATACAAATCATGAAGTTTCTCGTTATGCCACTCCCCTGTCACCTCGTCCCTCCTAGGCCGATATTTTCCTCAGCACCCTATTCTCTAACACACTCAGCCAATGTTCTTACCTTACTGTGGGATACACCCATACAAAACAACAGGCAAAACTATTTTTATCTAATGGCGCCTCAGTTGGCCAGGCCTCCTCATTATCGAGGCTTCACGATCATACTCAGACACACCACACTCGGTAGGACTCCTCTGGACGAATGATCAGCCCAACGCAGAGACCTCTACTTGACAACACACAAACACAAGAGTCTCCGGCGGGATTCGAACCCACAATTCCAGCAAGAGAACGGCCGCAGACCCAGGCCTTAGACCGCGCTGTCACCGGTATCGGCAAGGCAAAACTACAGCTCTGTCCATTTGAATCCATGTGTTCAGATCCGAGCTCCTGGACATGCCGCTGGCCATTCGGCACTGATGTAGGGTTATCAAACACCTCACAGAGTAATTTTGTCCCGGAACACCTGGGGCGGCGGTTAGCCGGTCCGTGAGGAAGTTTTGAAGGCACTGTCTCTGGTTTCACACAAAGAAGCTCTTACGTATCCATCAAAGAGGTACTGAGCGGTCAGTCCGTCACGACACCTAGCCGCGAGAAAGCTCGTCTTACACACAGGCAAATTACTACCGATGGCGGGTCAACTTATGACCGCTGTAATCAATTAGGGCCAGCTTCATGCCACGATTTGGACAGTTCCCACACGGGCTGCGGAACGCAGTACACTGTGCAGACACCAAACACGGCTCAGCAAAACTGGCACTACGCTACGAGAACGTAGAATAACCTACCTCACTGGCTCAAGCGGTAACACATCTGACCTGTATTTGGGAGATGCAAAATTCGAATGTGGATCGCATATCCGACGTTTCGGCGCTTTTCTTCAGTACCTCGAGACAAATGCTACCATATTACTACAATACATGCCGCGGCTGCATAGTTCCACGTCCTTTCCAATCCCTACCATTCGAAGCTACTGACAGCGTCGTTAAAAGAACCAATAAACAAAAAGGAATGATACGTATTGTCACTGTATTGTATCTTTCGCGAATGTATGCTGTAAGGCATCGTAAGTGGTGAAAGCACAAGAGCCAAACTAATGGGCGGATTTCATTTAAATTTGGTATTGTGATTTCTGCCGATCCCAGTGGCCGCGCGGTCTAAGCCGTGGGTCTGCGGCCGTTCGCGTGCTGGGATTACGGGTTCGAATCCCGCCGGGGGCATGGATGTCTGTCACTTATGAGTGTTGTGTGTTGTCAGGTAGAAGTCCCTGCGATGGGCCGATCACTCGTCCAGAGGAGTCCTACCGAGTGTGGTGTGTCTGAGTGTGATCGTGAAGCCTCGACAATCAGGTGGCAATGGCCCACTAGGGGCTGTTGCGCCAGTGGGGGAAAAAATTGTGATTTTATAGACAGATGACGAGCGGATTAAATTTAGATTAGTATCGGTCACGTTTTAACCGCAGTTTTCAAGGTCACATGAAAGTTAATCTTTCAACAAAGGCTCGTACAAAAACAGCATGCACATGAAAAACGTAACTACAGACCGCATAGAAAGTACAGCTTGTATTTGAATCTATCCAACTTGCTAAACACTAGATGGTGACTGTGGCTGTACTAACCTTTTAAAGCCTAGCGGTAACTTTACATACGACCAGGTTTAACATTAAAAAATTCTACGTGGTGCCCACGTTGAGTTTATGTGTTTTGTACGGATCTCAGAACAAACAGCAACTTTTGCCTTATAAAACATTAAGAGACTGGTTTTTATAACCGAAGTGGAGAGTGTTTACAGCGCGGTACGCACTGAGTCCTTATATAAAGCAGATACGCTTCGTCTTTAAAGGGTTAATGCTCACCACACGGACAAGCTACACGGCGCTACACAACCAGGGAGTGTACTGGCCTCAGACCAAATTTGATATCGCCTCACAACTTCAGTGCCACATCCCAGTACTAAACTCACGGAAATCCGATGAGTAGTTTCAGAGATGCTCAGTCATCACCCGAGCAATATGTGTGCGACTTGTGTAAAGGGTGTATAGCACTTGCCATTTCGAAAGAAAATGAAACACGCAGCATTAACCCTCTAAAGCCCACTGGTTACTATATGTACCACCAGGTTTAACATTCACAAATTCTACGTTCTGCCCACACAGCGTTTATGTGTTTTGTGTGCATCTCAGGACAAACAGCGATTATTCCCCCATACAGCATTAACTGATTGGTTTCTATAACCGAGACGGAGTGAGTTTACTGCGTGGTTCGGACTGTATATTTACATATAAACCACCAGGTTTAGCTTTCGCAAATTCTACGTTCTGCCCACACAGCGTATTTATGTGTTTTGTGTGGATCTCAGAACAAACTGCGATTATTTCCCTATACAGCATTAACTGACTGGTTTTTATAACCGAGACGGAGTGTGTTTACTGCGCGGTACAGACTGGCTGCTTATATAAAACATATTACGTGTCGCACTTAAAGGGTTAAACCTTTACAAACTGAAATTAATTTTGCCTCCTCACAAAAGGCACAATGGGTCTCCGCTACACAGCAAACGGTTCATGCCGTCTAGGGACACAGTACATTTTAATTGTGACAGTCGGGGCAGCGTACAAATACACTCGGAGTGCTAAATGCAGTCATTAGCGTTAACGCACAGTGGTCACATAAAGTGGAGTACATCTCTTTTACAGACGGCAAAAACATACTCCTTTATTCACATTTAATGACATTACAGAACTGAAAAACGTATCTATTTAAGATGACAGAAATCTAAAAACTACAGCCATTGCAAATGAGATCTGCACTTTTCTGCGATCTTAAGCAGCGTTGAATGGTAGTTCCGTACTGACATGTTCTGCCGAAACGTCGGTAAAGGATTATCATGCGACGCTGCGTAACACCCCATAAGAGCGCAATCTCATCAACATGGCGGCGATAGCCTGAAATCACGTATAGCCATAGTCACTGTAATCACTGTTGATCAGACAAATGCAATATACTGTGTACACACCGTACCTGTCGCCCCATAAGACACCGCAAGTGACATGTTTCGGCGCCCCCCCCCCCGTGTAATTAGGAAGGTATCATTACGGATTTTACAACCTACTGATGTCCGGTGTTAAGACGCAGGGTGATTTTTAGGGACATTTTCAGAAAAACAAATCTTTACGGGCGGGAAATGCGGTATAACTTACTCACATGCCAACTTCAAAATAAACGGCTCATGCAGTAAACACTGCGCTTCACTGTGCAAACTACCAACACTGTGGTTTTATCTAGCAGCAAACTCGCTATCTTTCTTATCTTTCATACGCTCACCTTTGGCAGCTGCGTTCGCACATGCTGCGAGTTGCTCCTACAGTGCGCACTGTACCTAACTCAGAGTTACGGACGGTAAAAGAACACTAAACCCCGGATTCAGAGAATACAAAATGACCACCTCCAGACCGATAACAATGGTGCCGATCCTACTCAGAATACAGATGGTTTATCTCAAAAGTGGTGAGCTTCACGCCTCGGCCTCTTTAG
Source organism: Coptotermes formosanus (assembly GCA_013340265.1). NCBI lineage: Eukaryota > Metazoa > Arthropoda > Insecta > Blattodea > Rhinotermitidae > Coptotermes > Coptotermes formosanus. The sequence goes on from BLKM01001554.1 coordinate 767,595, forward strand.
CCCCAGGGAAAGCTACTCCGGCACCCATTAACCTTTTAAAGCCTAGAGGTAACTTTACGTACCACCAGGTTTAACAATAAAAAATTCTACGTGGTGCCCACATTGCGTTTATGTGTTTTGTACGGATCTCAGAACAAACAGCAACTTTTGCCTTATAAAACATTAAGAGACTGGTTTTTATAACCGAAGTGGAGCGTGTTTACAGCGCGGTACGCACTGAGTCCTTATATAAAAAAGATACGCTTCGTCTTTAAAGGGTTAAACAAGAGACTGAGTGGGCCCCAGAACCGGGCTGGACGTTTTGGAGAAGGGAGGAAAAAAATCTCTTGGACCTGCCGGGATTCGAACCCGCACCCTCCAGCCCGACCATATCCTGAACCAGATCAATCCGCTCCACTCTCAAACCCTTTTTAAAAACAGGGCAAGTATAAGATATTAGTCGGTACAAAGTAAAATAAATCTGGGATTGGCAATGATAATATCTATACTGTAACATCAGAAACATTACTGAAGACGCTGTAATGGTGTCTGACATTTGTAACGAGCTGTACGTACAGCAAGCTACACGCGACAAGCAAACAGTTCAACTATGCATGCTTGAAACAAAGGAAATACCGTGTCAGACACTGCACCTCCTACCTGCCGCTACACAAAACCGCCACCGTTTCTTTTAGATAAGGCCATAAGCACACGTTTTATTGTTCACTGAATAAGGAGCAACTAGTGGCGAAAGCAAACACGCGTCCTTGGTGAGATCTGTGGAAGGTGAGAGGCAAAACAAGCAGTCCCAAGCAGGACTTGCATAGACCTGGGGGTCAACAAATTTTAAAAGAATCCGCGAGCCACCGCCAAATTCTAGGCACCAGAATGGTGACATGAATCAAGTTCCATACTGTGGGCCGACATCTGGAATGACTTGTGAACCTCACTGCTCGGTGCGTGTCAAATGACATTTTTAATGCAAAGAAAAGAACAGAAATAATAATGATAGGACACATTACGCACCATCTCACAAAATTTAGTGTCACTTCATCTGTACGCATAACGGTCAATCTGTCAGACATAACCTTGAAGTTCCGCACCGCCATCTCGTACGTAACTACTGAATTACGACGCACATTTCACACACACACACACACACACACACACGCACACGCACACGCACAGTGTCGACGGCCTGAGCACCAAATTTCACACACCCAGTGCCACAGGCCCAACATCTAAAGCCACGAAACCGGAAGTCAAGTAGAACTGTCACTCGTCCGCCATGTTGTAATTTTATATTCCTTTGAAAAATAATATTTCATACGACTCATACAATAAACAGCGATTATTTCCCAAAACATTAACCGAATGGCCTTAATAATTCACATACATTTCGTTCTCTAAGACGTACCAACAACTGAATTTTTAAATACAGTCGAACCCCGTTATAACGACACCGGTTTATATAGCACCTCGCCTATAGCGTCAGATATTCTGTGATACCAATTAATTCCACCATAACATTATACTCCTCGGTTATAACAACACACCTTTATAACGACACAAAATATTCAATCCACTTCATGACGTTATAACCGAGTTCGGCTGTATATAATAATTAATGACGTGCTCTTGTACGTGAAAGGAGATCCGTTAAGGCACCAGTTCCACGAAAACATCACACATAAATTAAAAATGCGGAGGAACTTGCCCACCAGAATGCTCTGGCAACACACAGCACAGCGGGGTGGAAAGTTTCGGCGAATTGAATCCTCTCCAGAGGACGGCAACACAGCCCCATGTATCTCGCCACGCGTTATTTACGTCACTGTCCTTTGCTCCGGTATGAATACGTAATGGCACAACAACTGGCTCAAAAATGTGGCCATAATGCGCAGAGGTCAAACTCTAACCACAATACGACTGCACAGAGAAAACCTTCACTAGTGTCTTCGTTACTAATTGATGCCTACGTACTGTAATGATGATGTTTCAACTGGAGAAGTTAGGGGTATACAGCTTATGACGAAACTGAAAGACAATCACGAAAACTGAGTCGGTACGGATTTTGAAAAAGTAAATCGTGTCACGTTTCAAAGTACTGTACCGAAATTCAACTGCAGGACTGAAGAAAACCACGGAAAGTTCAATCGGCACAGCCAGTAAGGTGCAGGTATTCAAACGTGTATCTCCCGAATGGAATGAATCTGCTATCCCAACCCGTTCTGACTAAAGCCACTTCAATCCACGCATCGCCTATTTCTGTGAAAACGAATTTAACCTTTTAAAGCCCGGCGGTAACTTTACGTACCACCATGTTTAACATTAAAAAATTCTACGTGGTGCCCACATTGCGTTTATATGTTTTGTACGGATCTCAGAACAAACAGCAACTTTTGCCTTATAAAACATTAAGAGACTGGTTTTTATAACCGAAGTGGAGAGTGTTTACCGCGCGGTACGCACTGAGTCCTTATACAAAACAGATACGCTTCGTCTTTAAAGGGTTAATATTATCACGTCCCCCTGTTCACATATATAATCTTCCAAAGAGACTCCCTCCTCGCTTAAACGTTTCTACAGACTATGATTAGACTATACTACATTTGCCTAACAAATGCAACAATTTGTCTACGTTGTATGTTGTAAAACAACTTTGATATACGTAAATTTTTAAAACTTACATTCTTCTAAATTTGGTCGTCATATATAAACCCTCAATTCTTACCTCTCACAGTCTACAATCCGTGCCCATTACGAAGAGCAGTAGACTAATGCCGCTTAGGGACATAATCGGTGTTCACTGACAGACTAATAGAAACATCAGACAAGAATTTCACGGCAAATCTCTTACAGTCCTTATTTACCCTGTACCCTCATCTCTCCCGTTGATTCTTTTCGCATACCTTTTACTTGTCCCAGCTGTGAGAATATGTACATATCGAGGCTGTGTGACAATTAACGCCATCTGTTAGACAATGACGGTACCTAAGTCCAATACCAATGCATAACGTACACATAGTCACAAAGGGTCTACACTTTTCACCGCGACACTCGCTGAATTCCTTCGCGGACAGCAGTTAGCACACGAACCGTATTTTTCTCACACCCGACACGGCAAGTAATAGCCGAATTCGTAAACATTCGCTGTACTGCAAATTCTTCACTCATCTGTGATCACAGTAAACAACATCTGGTCACTAGACACTATATACTTCACACTGCCGGCACTGCTCGGATGTAAGACACAACGGTTCACCGCCAACTGACGGTTGTGGTTGTGGTTGTCCTATAACCTATTTGCTGCCGCAAAAAGTCGCACAAAATTCACACTCCACCACATTTTGCTAACAGAAACAATTCACACGCGCCAGACAATAACTGTACACAGCCAAGCCTGCCTTTCTACATCCATCCTACGCGGTCTGCTGGGCCCCTTACATCTCACAGTTTCCCACGCGGTATCTGGGTAACGACTGTAGCGAAAGAGAGACGAAGACAGAACGGTAACCTGTCACGTGACATGGCGTAAAGTCAGTAAACTCGACCTATCAGCTGATCGGCTGTAGCAGCTTCCCAACTTGCTACAAGTCAAGCACAATCTCGCTCACACAAGCGTGGACAACGCATAACAGTGACTTGCCTTCCACAAGCGTCTCTGGCACAACCACCTTACAGACAAACTACGCCATGAAACCGAGGCAATAACAGTTGCTGAACTACACAATAACTAACTAGCTAACTAACTCCATGGAGCAGAGGCCTTCTTGAGAAGCTAACAGTTTCTCAGCTACTCAAGAAATTCCCCGCAGTTTATGGAACCCGGAGGTTCATTAACGCATTCACAAGAGCCCGCCACATGTACCTACCATGAGCCAGCTCAATCCAGTCCATGCCCCCATCCCACTTCTTGAAGATCCATTTTAATATTATCTTCTCATCTACGCCTGGGTCTGCCAAGTGGTCGCCTTCCCTCAAGTCTACCCACCTAAATCATGTATGCACCTCTCTTTTCCCCCCATACGTGCTACATGCCCCGCCCATCTCATTCTTCTCGATTTGATTACCCGAATAATATTTGGTGATGAGTACAGGTCATTAAGTTCCTCGTTATGTAGTCTTCTCCACTCCCCTGTCGCCTCGTCCCTCTTAGGCCCAAATACCTATACAATAACCCACCGCATTTTATGCACCCCGAAAGTTGAGAATTTCAGTCGTCTGGTATGTGACGCCGCGTCGTTGGGTGAGCACTAACCGAAGTTCCAACCCTACAAGATGCAGGCACTACAATCGTCCGAAACGTCGGGAACAGCGTCACATATCAGAAGACCTAAACCCCCAGCAAGCACGAACCCAACTCGCCCATACCGACGGTTCTCCACCTGTTCGCAAGACGACGCCACTGGATAAGCTCCTCGGTCCCGAGGGCCCTTCTATTATGTGACCCTGCAAGCTGCTTCCACTTCTCCCAAACGGATGTCTTCCAACAGACTTCCCTACAAAATTCTACACAGCTTTTTTGCCTCCGCCCCACCAAACCAAACCCATCGCAGCCGCCTACATGTCCCTATTTCATCAATACTGGGTGACCAACATTAACCCTTTAAAGACGAAGCGTATCTGCTTTATATAAGGACTGAGTATGTACCGCGCTGTAAACACTCTCCACTTCGGTTATAAAAACCAGTCTCTTAATGTTTTATAAGGCAAAAGTTGCTGTTTGTTCTGAGATCCGTACAAAACACATAAACACAATGTGGGCACCACGTAGAATTTTTTAATGTTAAACCTGGTCTATGTAAAGTTACCGCTAGGCTTTAAAAGGTTAATATTATCTACACGCGATTAATGCCGATCCCAGTGGCCGCGCGGTCTAAGGCGTAGGCCTGCGACCTTCGCTTCATGGTATTGCGGGTTCGAATCCCACCGAAGGCATGGATGTCTGTCTCTTATGAGTGTTATGTGCTGTTAGATAGAGGTCTCTGCGTCGGGCTGATCACTTGTCCAGAGGGTCCCTACCAAATGTAGTGTGTCTGAGTGTGATCGTGAAGCCTCGATAATTAGGTGGCACTGGCGCACTGGGAGCTGTTGCGCCACTGGAAAAAAGACACGTGATTAACATTCATTAGATAATACAGAATGTTCCTAAGCGGGACCGAATGCTGCAGAACGGGTGGCGTCACCGATCGCTCTGCAACGGTGCAGCTTCAACAAGCGTGCAAGCGTATAACCGTATTTCGCTTTAATCTGGACACTCTGTACACAACCTTCAAGTTGAATAAACAAACAGCCTTGAAGCACATAAATGAGCAGTTCCTTCAAACCTTCAACAACCTACCCCCCTTCCTTCCCCTAGCCGACGGGCTAGAAGTCCAAGGAAGCTTGTTTCGAACCCCAGCAGGGGTACGAACTGTGTCTTTCACAAGCGTCCAGACCGACTCTGGGACATACCCTGTCTACTATCCAATGGGTACGGGGTGACCACTCACCCTGTGTCCGCCCACCAACAATTACGCAACGATCTGACACGACAAACTTACGAGTCACATTACAACCTACCAACATAGCATTTAAAATGAATAACGCGCCTGCACTTACTGAGCCGGTTTTCTTCTACCGTTTCAGTCAGCGATGTGGCTGAACTCCCTGTTTCCTGCAACCTGTAAGACATTCGACAGGACTCCTGGCACACAGGACTGGCACATCGCAATAGACGACAACTAAGTACACAGCACAACACAAACTGCACACGTACTAACAGACGTATCTAAAAGTCAGTGTTCAGTTATCCCCAGCTTCGCACACAATATTATAAACTCGCAACGTGTAACCCTTCGGCACACTAAAATTCTCCACGATTTTTGTTTGTAACACAGTTGTTGATCTCCTTGCCAGTCACTTCATCCCTGCGCAGACGTTCAGTGTCTGAACTGGTTTCTGTGCGGACCACACTAATCACAATAAGGCCTTTTGCGGACTTCACACAGACTAAATGTACGGATCTCGTGTGGCAGCAAAAAGAATAAACCACACGTTTTTACGCAATTAAAACGATTTTATAACAGAAACGTACTCGTTATTCTGTTCACGCACACACAGTGTCCACATACACTGCACAACTGCAGGCCCACATTCATGTTAAACACACTTTTGCACACTGTCACACTCAATCATCACTTGCCTCGTAATATATCACCAGGGACAAGTGACACATGCAACCATCACAGTAGCCGGCACCGCTGACTCACCAGCTATACACTGTTCACAGCAACTGTACAGTGGCTGTTAACAGCCCTATGGTCCAGGAATCGGGTGTGACAAGACAGAAAGCAAACCAGACCAGACATCCACGTTACTGGTAACAGGTTAGTTTAATCCCTTATTTAACGACGCTTTTTTTTTCATCTACACAAGGTGAACGGTGCCGAATACTACGGTAACACAAGAGTATGTAACTGGATCATATCCTAAGCCAGTTCAATCAGTTCGCACATGTACTGTCACAGAGTATTAGTCAAAGATACAGTTTAACCAGCACACACGTCCGCTGAAATTCAGTGAAGGAAAAACTGCTTTCCCTTATCCCTATCGCACCTCTCCTCTCTCCCTTCCATCCCAAATCTAATCTCTGTTATGTTAAAAGAGTGAAGTCAGTTAAATCTTTCTCCATCAGATGGCACAATTACGAACACCTGTCACACTACGCGAGTGCATCAGTTCATGCAGTTATGTAATTCATTACTGTGACTGTACTACTGTATAGAATGTTTAATTTTTTATTAATCTGATTCATCAACTTTAGGTTAATTGTAACTGTATTTGTATTGTATTTGTAATTGTATTAGTATTGCAATTGTATTTGTATTGTAATTGTGTTTGTGATTGCATTAGTATTGTAACTGTGTTTGTATTGTAATTGTATTAGTATTGTAATTGTGTTTGTATTGTAATTGTAATTGTGTTTGTAATTGTATTAGTATTGTAACTGTGTTTATATTGTAATTGTATTTGTAATGTATTTGTATGTGTATTTTATTTGTAATTGTATTTGTAATTGTATTTGTAATTGTATTTGTATTGTATTTGTATTGTAATTGTATTCATTGTGTGCAGTATGTGCCCTTTATTGTTTTTGTAATTCTGTGTGCTGTGTTTTGAGTGCGGCGTGTTATTATAGTACCACCGCCACCGGGTACAAACCCATTTGCAGCCCAAATAAATAATGATAAGAAGAAGAAGAATAACTACAAGTTTGTATGAAAACGGGGAGACCGACACTCTATACACAGTATCATCCCATCTACACCTAGGTCTCTCAACTGGATTCTTCTCTTGTTCTAATGAACTAATGAACAAGTAACCAAATCCACGAAGGAGATGGCATAGTGCAGCGTGGTCGAATGCACTGTCTGGGGGTTCCATTACCAGCAGCGGCACCAGACCTTTCTCTCCGCCAAAACGTCCGAACTGTCTTTGGGTCCCAGCCTCCTACTCAGCGGGTATCGGCGACAAAGCGACCGGAATGTGAGCCGACCACTCGTCTCCATTTGATGAACGAGTGGAGTTACACCTCTGTTCCTCCCATATGCCTTCACGGCGTGCACAGAAAGAGCTTTACCTTTACCAGCTCCATGGTAAGGTATACAAGGACTTTCCATTCAAACCCTCTAAACCATGAAACCCAAAATTCATCACCGTGATCACAAAATCCCGCCACTTGATCTTATCCTAAGCTGCTTAAAACCGGTTACATATTTCACAATTTATTCCTGAAACATTAATTTTAATATTATCCTTCCATCTATGACTCTCAAGTTGTCTCTTTCCTCAAAAGTATATAAACGAACTGTATATCTTGTTTCCCTCATACCAGTTTTAGAATTGGCACATTATATACGTCTTCGTTCATGAATTCCAAGAACGCCACGTGAACACACACATGGAACATAGACTTGTAAAGATAACATACGGGAATTCTTAAGCAGCAGTCACATCATCGCCCCACTGGCAGGCGAGCAGACAGGGCAGCCCTGAACAAGATGCCCCAGTAACACTACATTATTCATCCGGGCAAGGCTACAGAGAGATACCCAGGAAGCCGAGCACAGCTCTGCGGCGTTAAGGGCCAGAATAACTAAATAATTGCAGTGGGGAACACTATACAAGTCCCGCTACTGGCTCGAAGGAAATTCAGTGCAGCTGCCATCCCCCTCAACCATTCTCTTCAACTAACTAATCAGTAATTAACTCCCTGGCAAAACGATGATGGTTCAGTGTTACAAACACCAAAACCTGCATGTCTCCACCCAACACAATCCTTACAGCGTTCAGTCCAACTCACATCCCGGCTGTGCCATGGCTCTGGCGGTTAGTCGCCGGCCTCTCACTGCGGAGGCCCGGGTTCGATTCCGGATCGGTCCATGTGGGATTTGTGGTGGACAAAGTGGCATTGGGACAGGTTTTTCTCTGAGTACTTTGGCTTCCCCTTGTCAGTTTCATTACACCGGTGTTTCATTAAAACGGAAAGACAGAAAAAGCTGATCATCTTCATCACAGGGTTGTACAATACGCGTTCAGGCTGCGGTGCGTCCGTAGCGTCTGCTGGGGGGCTCTTCAGTAAAAAAAAACTCCCATCTCATTTTTCTGACGGTTTGGGTAACTGAACCTAAACCCTCGCAACTCTACACGATGCTGCAATACATCTATTCACATCCCATTGCCCTACCTTAATCGCCCCACGTTATGATTCACTACTGATATAATTAATACAGAGCTACAATAATCAAAGCACACAAAACTTTATAATTACACATTTTAACCCAGCTAGTTTACTCTTCGTAGCCCACATATTACGGGGATCCAACCTGCAGATTCTGCAGACTGCAACAGTGCAGCATATCATATGCTGCTGCAAGGTGTTGGCTCGTCAGCGCTACAAAGTCTTTGGGAAGCTGCTGAACCAAAAGATTTAAGTACGGCTTCATTAAGGGACCTTTGCCTGTTTATAAGAGGCACAGTGTTATTGAACCTGTGTTGAATGGAGTGTTTAGGGCTGCACAATAAGCCTAAGGCTGAGGTGCATCCGGGGCATCTGCTGACGGACCCTACAGAAGAAGGAGGAGGAGGAGAAGAAGGAGAAAGAGAAGGAGGAGGAGGAGAAGAGACGAAAGAGAAAGAGGAGAAGGAGAAAGAGAAGGAGAAAAAGAAAAGAGGAAGAACAGAGGGCGAAGGAGGAGAAGTAGAAGTAGAAGAAAGAGGAGGAGGAGAATAAGAAGGAGGAGGAGGAGGAGGAGAAGGAGAAAGAGAAGGAGGAGAAGAGACGAAAGAGAAAGAGGAGGAGAAGGAGAAAGAGAAGGAGAAAAAGAAAAGAGGAAGAACAGGGGGCGAAGGAAGAGAAGTAGAAGTAGAAGAAAGAGGAGGAGGAGGAGAAGGAGAAGGAGAAGGAGGAGGAGGAGGAGGAGGAGGAGAAGAAGAAGAAGAAGAAGAAGAAGAACCTACATTTTCACTTCACTCTGTAGTCTGTCTTACGACAGGTCCACAGGCTTTTCCAAAGTGAGTTCTCCACACAGTGCGATCTGGTGCTTCCTCTTTCAAGTTCCAGTACACCCTCTTTTCCTTAAGGTTGCCCAGCAGCTGCTTACATCTTCTTCCCCGTCTTCCCGTAACTTCAATCCTTCCCTCTATCTTTCCTTCAATAATGTGTTTTAGAAGGCTGTCCCTACGCAAGATGTGGCCAATCCAGTTAGCCTTCCTTCTGTTTATTGTATGCAGGTTATTCCTCTCCTCCTTGACTCTTTGTAATACTTCTTCGTTTCTCACATGATCGGGCCAGCTGATCTCCATTCTTCTCCAGCACCACATTTAAAAAATTTCCAGGTATCTCTGATCTACATATTATTACATATTATGTGCCTTACGCACTTTATATAACACAATCTAACGCGAGAAATCTCCGACCGCTATTGCAACTGCACTATTCTCTATTCCTTCTGTTTATGTTCTTGCAGCCGGCCTGATGATGGCCACAAAGCACTGGCCGAAACATGTAGCTGATTTGTGAAACAGTAAAGTTGTGTTTTGACCCTAAAACCTGTATTTTTAATTCCTTTTAAACACAATGGCGATGACTCACATTCAGTTATAAAGAGTGGAGCTCTACCTCTACTCCCCCTGTGGGCCTCCAAGGCTTGTTACAGGGCGACCTTTACCTTTACCTTCACGTACACTTATCAATTGCTCCATCTCTGTGTCTTTAATTTCACGTTGCCCGCCTGCAGACCAAATTTTGGCGACGTTACCCGCACCACATAAAAGGTTGAGCTGGCCTGATCGAGACCATGGGTGTATTTCACTGCGCTGACATCCGACACAACCCATAAGGAACGGAGCACGTTTGCCTCGACAACACCTTCAGTACTCTGGTAATTTAATTAGCGTTCGAGAAACAAACATAGAACACCAGACAGCAAAACACTGTACCAGTCTGTTCCAAATTCCTACCTAATTAAAATCACAGCGTTACTAGACAGACGCCACAAGTTGGTTTACCCCCGTGTTGAAACTTGTGACCGACTTGTCTGAAGTTAACAAAACCTTCTAACACAAATTATACTGGATGAAACACGTAAAGCGATCCTTTAACTAACGAGTTACGGATGGGGAGAAAAAGTATTTCAGTGTATGCCCGCCCATTCTCCCTTCCCTGTGACTAGAAGCAGTGTAAGTCCAGGGAATACAAACACTGTAGCATTTTCTTTTGCTTCATTAAAGGAAACCAGCAACGTGTAAGCTTAGGTCATTATTTTCCACTCGCATTCTCTGCCAGCTTTTACACGACATTCGCCTTGATGTTATTTGATACAAAAGCTAACGTTGCTAAGGGACAGCAGGTAACGCAATGCAGACACTGTTTCGCTCTATTTCATTGAATACAGAACCAGGTGGCTCAGTCAGTACAGTGACTAGCTGACGGGGCAGATCCAACAAATGACCCGTGTTTCCACTTCCAGCAGATGCAAGAGATTTTGCATTTTCTTCAAAGCATTCAGACCAGTTCTTAGACCCGCCCAGCCACCTACCCAATGGATACCGGAGGCACTGCCCCCTGGGGGTAAAGCGGCCGGGACGTGATGCTGACCACTCATCACCATCTAATATAGCAATTTAGAACGCGTGGAGCTGTATCTCCATTGCACTGTATGTATCCAGGGCACGTACAGGGACACCTTTACCTTTAACTGTAATTACAGATACACATACATTATGCATTATACATGGTTATAATGACTTAGAAGAAATTAAAAGCAGATTGAAGTCGGGGAATGCTTGCTATCATTCGGTGCAGAATCTTTTGTCTTCCAGGTTGCTATCCAAAAACACAAAGATTACGGTATACAGAACTATAATTTTATCTGTTGTTCTGTATGGGTGTGAAACTTGGTCTCTCACACTGAGGGAGGAACAAAGACTGAGGGTGTTCGAGAATAGGGTGCTGAGGAGGATATTTGGGCCTATGTGGGACAAGGAGACAGGGGAGTGGAGAAGACTACATAACGAGGAACTTAATGACCTGTACTCATCACCAAATATTATTTGGGTAATCAAATCGAGAAGAATGAGATGGGCGTGGCATGTAGCACGTATGGGGAAAAGAGGGGTGCATACAGGAATTTGGTGGGGAGACCTGAGGGAAGGCGACCACTTGGGAGACCCCGGCGTAGATGTGAGGATAATATTAAAATGGATCTTCAAGAAGTGGGATGGGGGCATGAACTGGATTGAGCTGGCTCAGGATAGGGACAGGTGACGGGCTGTTGTGAATGCAGTAATGAACTTCCGGGTTCCATAAACTTTGCGGAATTTCTTGACTAGCTGAGAAACTGTTAGCTTCTCAAGAAGGCCTTTCCATGGAGTTAGTTATAATGACTTAGAAGCAAACGGCCGTCGTTCAGTTCAAGATGAGTTCTGTACCGAAAAATTGCTGTGAATAGAGGCACCTGCCAGCACGGGATTCGAACCGTGTACGCTACAATGCAAAGGGAGGTCGAGTTTCTACGTGCACACCTCTTTTCCTGTCACGTACCTCACAGCTACGTTCCACTACTATCACAATTACACGAACAGCAGATAACAAAGTGGCGTAATTTTCTCGGTTTTCCTGTTCTTTACCAGCCTTATTTGCACTTGTACCAGAACACGTTTGTTCTGATACAAACTTCCATCTAACTAATCTGCGGCAAGTGAATACAGAGGGACTTACACACACACACAGTCGGCTTAACGGGTTTGGAACAGCCCCACAGAACATGCACAGATACCGATCCAATCGTCTGTCCTGCCTTCCTTAAGCGACGTTTCTACTTGAAATAAACCGTCCACTCGTGTTCGCATTGAAACCCTTTTCTGAACGACTGCTCTCGTCTGATGCGTACACATCCATACAAGAAATTGCACACGGTACACTATACACTCAAAATACATGTTCGGCAAATGGGAACAAATTTTAATACTGTTTTACTGCATTTTACACTACACTGAGTACTATAGTGGATTTACTCTAATAAACAGTGCAGCAAGTACGCGGTCAATATGTACCGAAAAGTTAGAGGGACGTCCGATCCCAGTGGCCGCGCGGTCTAAGGCGTAGGTCTGCGGCCGAGCGCTTGCTGGGATCGTGGGTTCGAATCCCACGGGGGGCATGGATTTTTTTGTCTCTTGTACAGTGTTTGTATTACCAGGTAGAGGTATTTGCGACGGGCCGATCCTTCGTCCAGAGGAGTCCTACCAACTGTGGTGTGTGTCTGAGTGCGGTCAAATGAAAATAAACAACCTCGACACCTACTGTGAGTAGGTAGAAGAGGGAAGGACTGCGAAAAGTCAGAAGAACAGTATCTGCCTAGCAAGCAAGGCGAGCCGTGTTACTGTATTGATTTAGGAGGTATTTAACAACGCTTTGTCAACTTCACAGATTCTAGGACGTCCAACGACAGGATAATTATGAATGATGAATGGGTAAGGATGTGGAAGAATGTTCCACTGACTTGTTTTAAAGAATAACTCAATGCGTTGCGAGGACAAACGACTCCCTGACGAAGGCGTAATACAGGGATAGGCAAACTGCAAGACAAAATATTCCTCTTACATGGAACATGGAAAGTGCACTGCCGTGCCAACAAAAGCCCGCCACCTGATCATATTCTGAGCCAGCTCAGTCCACTGCACACACACACAGCACATTTCCGGTTTTCCATGTCGTGCCACAACGTGATAGGGGTGCACAAATTCCGGGCACAAGGTCGCCGTGGCCACTACACTTTGTACGGTGGCGCCTAATATTTGTGGGTACGCAGTATGGAACTTGCTTCATGTCTCCCTGCTGGCGCCAAGAATATGGAGGTGGCTCACAGATTTTGGGAAAATTTGTGCACCTCTGCTCGATGTCTTCAGTATCTGCGCCGGACGGACTGCTCCACTCCGAGCCCCGAACCGGGATCACCCTCTTCTTATATCCGTGGCTCGACACACCCGCTGTCAAGTGTACCTCGACACACCCGCTGTCGTGTGTAGCTCGACACCCGCTGTCAAGTGTACCTCGACACACCCGCTGTCGTGTGTAGCTCGACACCCGCTGTCAAGTGTACCTCGACACACCCGCTGTCGAGTGTACCTCGACACACCCGATGTCGTGTGTAGCTCGACACCCGCTGTCAAGTGTACCTCGACACACCCACTGTCGTGTGTAGCTCGACACCCGCTGTCAAGTGTACCTCGACACACCCACTGTCGTGTGTAGCTCGACACACCCGCTGTCAAGTGTACCTCGACACACCCGCTGTCGTGTGTAGCTCGACACCCGCTGTCAAGTGTACCTCGACACACCCGCAGCAAGGCGGTCAAGTTACACAAGGGTAGGGTCCAGCAACAATCGGCTACCCAACCCAGACTGCCTTCCGTCATTCTTCTGAGTTGTACGGCAAATGACAGGGCAGCCAACAGGAACAGTACGGCCCGCTGTCCCCATTCCTGCGGCCACCAGCCACTGCAGTCTCCACTCACTGGCAGTGGCCAGCAGCAGTGCGGTCACAGCCTCTCTGGGTTCAGTCCCCGAACAGCCAACCGAAATTTTACTCCTGAAAATCTAACTGCCAGATGTGAGCCCCCTACCACCAGCAACAACAGCTCTTCGCAGGAACACGTGGAGGCCTTCCTCCAAGCCCCCAAACCCGTTGTAGTACAAACCCCCCAAGTTACAGTTCATAAGGTACTTTGCACAGTCCATCGATGCGTTTAGACTTGCTGTAACGCGACCGCATTCAGTGCCTGCGCCAGTTGGACTGTTCCGCTCAGGGCCCCAAAACCGGTTTGAAAAGGAAGCAAACTCGTGTACACGAAAATGTGCATGCAGATTGAAATGTAGGTATTAACCTTTTAAAGCCTAGCGGTAACTTTACATACCACCAGGTTTAACATTAAAAAATTCTACGTGGTGCCCACACTGCGTTTATGTGTTTTGTACGGATCTCAGAACAAACAGCAACTTTTGCCTTATAAAACATTAAGAGATTGGTTTTTATAACCGAAGTGGAGAGTGTTTACAGCGCGGTACGCACTGAGTCCTTATATAAAACATATACGCTTCGTCTTTAAAGGGTTAATTTGTGCACCTCGTATAAGATAAACTCGTAAACCGTTCGCATACGGAGGGACAAACGTTCCTTAAATCTGGCTCCACAGCGTCCTTCCACGCCCTCTTCCATTCATTATTGACTATCATCCTATCATTCGACGCTAACCACTATCAGATACTGATGGCGTCTTCAGGCGAACACAAAACCTGCACAGCGGTCGCTGCCTGTTGGAGGCGCCGCAAGTGCACTAAGTGTTCGTACACTCACATGCTTGACGCGCAAACAAATTTCATGAAGTGCCGTCGGACGGGTACGGCTGTTAGGCGCTGGGACATCTCTTCAACGACCGAGTGGTACAGGGCACGTATTTCTGGAAAGGAAGGGGGCCAAGGCGGAGTATTGGTTCATCCAGACCTCTCCCACAGACGAGTGTTACTCAACTGGTGTGCCGCGACGTTTCGAGTTCTGTATTACTGAGGGTTAAAGCCTTCTGCGATGTGACGCCGTATCGTTCGACAATAGTTAGCGACGTTTCGGAGGTTCGCGGTGTCTTCATATTCAAAGGTAAAGCAGTCGTCCAAGAATAACCACTGCGATATAGCATCACCGCTCTGATAATCTCAAATGTTACGCTGTTTGTTAGTGTTGGGTTATTTACCTCCTGCAAGATTAGTGGCGACTATATATAAACCCCAAATTTAACACCAAAAATCCTGCATTTCTCTCACAGTTTATTTATGTATTCCGCATGATTCTCGCAAAAACGCCTATCATTTCCCTGTACAGCATTCACTGATCTGTTTATCTACTGAAAACAGTGTTCCCTGTGAGGTACGAACTGAATCTGTATATGTAATTTACATTAGCTTTCGTCTTCACAGAGTTAACGATGCTTAAACCTTCGAAATATAAAATGCGTCGATGAGTCACACACCTAAGGATCAGCGGACGACCGTAAAAAGGAGGGGGGTGGGGACTGAAGGAAGTGGTTGTGACCTACTTTACGGTATTTGCATGGAAGGGCTGAGTAAAGTCGCGAATCTCAATGTGGCCAGCCGGCCTCCGAGAGGAAAGTGGAACCCCAGAACCACCCAATTACGCAGCAGGCGTGCCAACCACCAGGTCAAGAGGTTTGGTGACATTACTAATGCAGACGTGTAACTACATATAACTGACGTGTCATGGCTCGGGCGGTTAGTCGCCGGCCTCTCACGGCGAAAAGCCGGGTTCGATCCTGGGTCAGTCCATGTGAGATTTGTGACGAACACAGTGGCATTGGAACACGTTTTTCCCCGAGTACTTCGGTTTTGCCCTGTTAATTTCATTCCACCGGTGCCCCATTCCATGAAAAAACGAAAAAAAAATAATCATCTTCATCATAGGGTTGCACAATAAGCCTCAAGGCTGCGGTGCGTCCGTAGCGTCTGTTGCGGGGCCCTTCACCACACATAGAAAACTACACAGAAAAAAAGTGAGATAAATTTGGCAACTTCAGATACATTTTGTTCAGCCATGTATCCACCAGGCCATCAGCATGTACTGCTCTCTTTTTGCGTTCCTGTAAAACGTTTGAACGTCAATTTCTTTTTCATTTATTGAGACTATTTTCAGACTACCCATTTATCATCTTAACATTTTATTTCCCTATCAGCCTTGCAATCTATTATCCATTTCCAAGATGACAGTTTGTTCCTCTTTCCATGGACAATATGCATAACTAATTCCACGGAACGACTTCGCAAGCTATCCGACAGACGTTCCAAGCAGCTACTGTTTTACGCAGCGTTTCAAAGTAATTTAAATTCCAAAAACAATGAACCACATTACGTACACATCTCAACCATGGTACTACAACAAACCATAAGTAACTCCACGGAGCAGTCTTCCCTGAGAATCTAACAGTTCCTCAGCTAGTCACAAATTCCCCGCATTTTATGCAACCCCAAGGTTCATTACCGTGTTTACAACAGCCCGCCAATTGTCTCCATCCTCAGCCAGATCAATCCAGTCCACTTCTTGAACATCCATTTTAATATTATTCTCCAATGTACGCCTCGATGTTCCAAGTGGTCTCCTTCCATCGGGGCTTCCCACCAAAACCCTGTATGCAACTCCCCTCTCCATCAACACGTGCCACATGCCCCGCCCATCTCATTCTTCTTGATTTTATCACCCGAATAATATTTGGTGAGGAGTAGAACAATAAAGCTCCTCGTTAAGTAGTCTTCTCCACTCCCTCGTTATCTAGTCCCTCTTACGCCCAAATATTTTCCTCAGCACCCTATTCTCAAACACCCTCAACCTGTGTTCTTCCTTCAATGTGACACACCAAGCTTCACACCCATACAAAACAACAGGCAAAATTACAGTTCTGTATATCTTTTATTTACAACAATATTACTGCAGTTAGAAATCAAATGCTGCGGATTTCGTAACATCTGCACAGCGGTGCAGACCAATTACCCGCCTGCCTGCTATGCAATCCAAAAGTTCATTACAATGCACACCCAAGACTGCGCCACTGTCCCATTCCCAGCCACATCAATCCAATCGCGCCTTCATGTGTTATTACTATCTTTATATCCATCCTACACTACGTCTCGGTGACTTCTATAAAGGGTTTCCCAGCAAAATGTGTATGCTTTTCTCATTTCTTTTTCCCACGCATGTTTCACGTCCCATCCACCTAAACGTCTTTCATTTGATCACACAATTTTAGATGAAAAAAACAGAGACTAGGGAAAAGTCGGATAGTCTCGGACAGCGGGCGGTACCGGACAGTACAAGCTTCTCAAAATCTACACTAGAGAGAAACACTTAGCTGTTTCGTGCGGTACAAAGCGTCAGTCATTTGAAGTTGCTGCGTTGTACTGTTTGGCCGTTACACGCACTTTTGTGAATTTTGTGTCGCTCTTGAACTCCGTAACTTATTGCCGGCAGGCGACTGCATTCATTTTAGTGAGTAAATTTATTATTCCTTACTGTCTACTTATACGTTACGGACTTAAATTTAAAGGCTTAAAATGACAACGCTGGGAACTTTACACAGTACCCACAACGGCTACACGTTGGGCCCATTGCTTTTCCGCCAGTACCGGACAAAAATTTTCGGACTGTATCGGACAAAAATTTTCGGACTGTACCGGACAAAAATTTTCGGCCAGTACCGGACAAAAATTTTCGGACTGTATCGGACAAAATAAGTAAAGTTATTTAAGGCAGCATGTGTTATTAAGTTACTGGTGATAATAAACACACATGTGTTATTGTGTTACTTGTATTTATGGGCGGCAGGCAGTCAAATCAAAACGGAGAAGAAAGGAAACACTGCAGGAAAACAAGGCCACTGGACAGAGGCGCAAATGTAAGATGCTATTGGTAATGTTCGGAGTAACAAGACGTCAGTAAGACAAGCGAGTGACGTTTATTCAGTTGCTAAAAATTCACTGTACGACAGATTGATGAAACTTAACAAAGGGAAAAATGTCGTACTGGTGCCTTATATGGGTACATTCAGAAGGACGTTTTCTGATGAACAAGAAGAAGAGTTGGTGGCTTACATTAAATACCTAGACAGTAGACTCAAGCCACTTACAAAAAAAAAAGAAAGAAAGAAAGAAAGAAAAAAGGAAAGAAAAGAAAAAAAGAAAAAAGAAAAAGAAAAAAGAAAAAAGAAGAAGAAAAAAGAAAGAAAGAACTGACATTTGAATTTGCAGAATATTTGAAAATTTCACATCAATTTAACCTTTTAAAGCCTAGCGGTAACTTTACGTACCACCAGGTTTAACATTAAAAAATTCTACGTGGTGCCCACATTGCGTTTATGTGCTTTGTACGGATCTCAGAACAAACAGCAACTTTTGCCTTATAAAACATTAAGAGACTGGTTTTTATAACCGAAGTGGAGAGTGTTTACAGCGCGGTACGCACTGAGTCCTTATATAAAACAGATACGCTTCGTCTTTAAAGGGTTAACCAGCAAACAAGAACCGAGTGCGTCATTTGTGGTGAATCTTTTGATGAGGGCTGGATAGAGTGCAACTTCTGCAATAAGTGGGCACACGAAAACTGAGCAGACACAGAGGGAACCCCTCTTTTTTATAAATGTGATATTTGCAAAGCTAAAATTAACATTTAACTGCCTTGGTCTTTGAAAGAATATAGCGTCCGGTACTGCCCAACGTGTTTCATCATGCTGCTAAAATGGACTTTTTTTGTCGTGATATTTACTTATTATAAAATAAAACTGTGGTGTTTACCTGACGTTTGTAAGTAACGAAACTCGTAAATTTTCACATAGTGTTTGAAATTTGTTATTTCATCTTACCAACAAAAAAAAATATTGAGAAAATAGCTTAAGTGTCCGGTACTACCCGACTTTCCCCTAATCACAGAAATAAATTTACCTTTCGCGTCAATCGTTCAAACAAACTTTATGTTAGTAGGTCTACATATCCATGCAATTCCACCCAGCAGTCCTTATTGAGAAGCTACTAGTTCCTCAGCTAGTCAAGGAACTCCTCACATTTTATGGAACGCGAAGATTCATTACCGTATTCACAACAGCCGGCAGCTTCTCCCTATCCTATGCCAGATCAATTCATCCCACGTCCCCAACCATTCTATTTCTTTAATATTATCTTCCCACCTACGCCCAGGTCTTCCAAATCGGACTATCCCTCATATTTCCCCAACAAAACCCACAATGCACCTCTCCCCTCCCCCAGTCTGTGTGTCCATGGGAAAGTACATTTCTATTAATGCAGCGATCGCTTAACCAAATGCGGAATACAAATACCAGGAGTTCTAGGCGACACATCGCATTCGAAGCGCGCAACGGGTTAAACCCGCCAGTGTGGGAGGCGCCTTCCGTCTGCAAAGTTCAATTAAACGGCCTTAAAACCACGAACTGAGTCAAACGTATGTCACAGACATGTTCCGCCACGTCACACACACGCGCGCCAAGACAGGCCTGTCCCGTTTGCCTAATGGGCCGCTTCCTGTTCTAACCGCACGATTGCAAATTACTGGAATGCGCCCCTGCGAACTTGGCAATTACAGCAGCTACGGACTTTGCTCACGGCCGTCTTGCTGCAGCCACATCTCAGATCCTTCAGCCGTAAATATCACGCAAAAACCCAACTTGACGTTCCCTTACTCTTCTGGCCACATACCGTCCGCACGGACACGCCGCAGTCACAGCGACGGAGCTGAGGATCCAAGTGTTCCCGGATATCTTAAGCTGTATAGACTGGTAAACAGTTACCGACGTTTCGAATACACTTAGTGCCTTCAACTTCAGGTTCCAGCAGCCCAAGATGAGTTCCCTCCGTTCCCGTTCTCATAATCTTCATCGTCCTCCCCTCTTCTGCTCGATCGCCCAAACAGTCGCCCACCCACACCCTGCCCAGAGAATCCCGCATCGTGTTGTTTCAACCGTTTGCGCACTGTCAATCAGTACCCCGCTCCACGCACTCTCCAGCCCTGAACCGACTGTTCCAAAAACATCAAACACCACTGCGGCAGTCACTTTCCGGTCAATGTCTGATCAAACACTCTTCACTGTGCTCCGTCACGAACATATCCGTACCGTGATCGTACTGTGATTGTACTGTCATCATACTGTGATCGTACCGTGAGCGCACCGCGATTATACCGTCAGCGTACCGCGATCGTACTGTGATCGTACCGTGAGTATACCGCGACTGTACTGTGATGGTATCGTAAGCGTACCGCGATAGTACTGTGAGCGTACCGTGAGCGTACTGTGAACGTACCGTGAGCGTACTGTGAACGTACCGTGATCCTACTCACAGTGTTAATCGGGCTGAAGCAGCTTCTGTAAAGAACGTCTACAAAAACTCACCCCACGACGTGATCAGTGTCGCAGTCCTCAGAGAATGTTTACTGTTACCAGTACAAAGAGGTACTACCACTTGAAGATACAGACAATGGTCAATTTGCCCACGCCATGAGAGCATAAGGGGAAGTGGACGTACATCTCCACTCATTCTCAACCCTTCGGCACTAGAGGGACATGAAAGTGGCCAGATTTATACCCCCAGCCTTTCACCCCCCACCCCCCCCCCCCCCAAGTACCCATTGAATACAAGGCTGTGTGGTTACATTTCACGTCACATTCTCATACATTCCAATTATCTGATTTTCTTGTAGTAAGTAGAAAATGCTTTTTTAAAACACAGATTACTTTACATCATTATGAAAAGTACTTTACAAAATTACTTTAAAGGTTTATTGTTCAGCATTATTTTGTTATTCATGTAATTTTATATAAAAATTCCTGTTTTCCTTCTGGCACTCCCTGTCTTTCTCGTTTTCTCCCTGCTGTATTTGTCTGACAATGACAGCGTGTCATGACTGCACACTTTATGTTTATGTTGTTCATCCGACTGTACAATTATATGTAACAGCTGAGCACAACTTGCATATTTAAAGACCTCAGCTACATGTTTTGCCTTTTCCTACAACCACCGTCAGGCTGTACAGTAATTGTAAACACTCAGCACCTTACACATGTTACATACTGAATCTTCCATTTACTGTAAAGTCTGATGATGGTTTACATCAAAAGCCAAAACATGTAGCTCAGGTTAAATATACAAGCTGTGCTCAGCTGTTACTGTTATTGTTTATACATACTTTATGTCTACACTCATAGGTTCCCTTCTTATCTTGGATTCTTTTCTTTCTTTCTTATGATTTGTCCAAAGTGGGGCTGGTTACTGTTGTTTTGGCATTCATTGTAATGTCATCCACTTTCACAGCTGACCCACACAGCTGTCTGCAGAACACCTGCATTTATCTATCACGCTACATAGCATAACGCTAAATCATCATCATCATCATCATCATCACAACCCTTTGGCACCGACAGTTGACTCCAGCCAACATGCGGCGTGACGCTGTGAAAACTGAATGCCTACTCAACGTTGTCGCCAAGAATGTGCGAAGTAACGGGCAGCCATTTAAATCCCCGGTCTTTTCCAGAGAACACTGGGCACTTAATTATGATGCCTAATGTATAATATCCGTAACCACAGTCATGAAAATATCACAACTTTGATTTTCCTGCTACAGTCTGCACTTCACATACCTAGCCACAAGTTTAATTGCCAATATAACATATATTTCTCTTTGTCACTTATTTTACAATGCTGTTGGAATTCAGGTTATACAGCATCAAGCAAAGTAACAATCCACAGGCAATTAAATGGGAATGATTTGAAAGCAGGCAGTTATGGCCTAAAGAAGGCAGTACCATGCAGGGCTGTGGAGTCAGAGTTGGAGTCGCAGAGTCAGAGTCGGAAGGAATTTTAGGTGGAGTCGGAGTCGGAGTTGGAGTTGGAGTCGGTAAAAATGTACCGACTCCAACTCCGACCTCAGTCTGAAATCTTAACTAGATACTCCAACTCCAGAGCCCTGATAGCTACAGTAACCATTAGACTTATGCTTAAATATGGGTTATAAGTCTAAACAGTAGCCTGATGATTCATGTGGTGGTGATGAAATGTCTTACAGGTTTACCATTATTAATACACATTGACATTTTATGAAGGAGTCGGAGTCGAAGTTTTAAAACTTGCCGACTTGGAGTTGGAAGTTTTGTGTACCGACTCCACAGCCCTGGTACCGTGGCACTTATCTGGAGGGAATGGCAAAAACTACACAATGCTACATGAATCTACACACATCTATGCAGAACGTCTGTAAGTACGGCTGGTATCCTAGCCAGCACAATTATAAAGTGCTACTGCTACATCAATCTGCTAAGCACACACACGTGTTAGATAAGGCGACCATTCGTCCCAGATACTAGGGGACAGTCCCCGAAACAGGCTAATTTTGTCCCCAGTTGTGTCCCCATATCTTTCATTTTTCCTATTTTATTCTGTCTTGCTGACAATATTCTTTAGAATGGAAACTTTCCCGGATCTTGTTACCAACTTTCCCATCAAGATGGTAACAGTGCTGCGCATGAAGCAGTAAACACTAAAGATGTGCGTACAGTACAAAAACCTGACTGTAACGTGTGTATCATTTTAATTGTTATTCCAATGCTGTCCCCATCCCTGAATAGGACAAGGAAAAAATGGTCACTTTAGTGTTGGAATACAGGCTGACATATGCGACATGCCTTCCATATGGCGCAACAGAGCGAAACACAGCCAGACATTTTGTATGTAAAGTATGTAAAATGCTGCTGCTCACCGTGTATGGTGAGTTCCGAGTCCCTGTTGACTTCATACAGGCGAACAGCTTCATCCAGCTCCATCTGTGTTGAGATCGTACACGGATCACCTGAGGCAAAAAAAAAAAAAGTGAAACATACAGCCGCTAAAAACAGAATTTACATAAACTGAAGAGTGCCAGTAGTGGCTACGGGCTGATTGAATGCAGTGTTACTCTTTCTGTTACAGTAATGTTGGCTAGGACATAAAGCCAGTCAGGCACCTCCATCTGATAACAAGCCCTACAATAATTGGCACTCTACCTCCACATCCACTTAACACATTCAAGATGTTGTCCCTAGACAAGTCTTACATGAATTTGTAAACAACCTGATCTCTGACGTAAACTGTTAGCCACAAAATAGAGAAAAATCACCTGCTAAATACACTACAAGCACATCAAATGACATAAATATGAATTAGTGAATACCTAATCTCACACTGGAAGCAATGCTACTGTATTATTATATACCGTATTTACCTACATATAATGGAGTCATGACGGCATGATTGGTACAAGGACTAGGCTACTGGCTGGACAATCCAGGGTTTGAATTCTGGCTGGTGGAAGAGATTCTTCTCTTCTCCAAAATGTCCAGACACGCTCTGGGACCTACCCAGTCTCCCAATGTGGCAGTCACTGCACACACTGAGCTAAACTACTTCATGTTTACAGCCATCAGGCCAGGTGAGAAATATGTGATACCCTACTTGGAGATGAAGGATTCAAACTTTGAATTTTTCAGTACTGATTCAACATAACCTATGGGGCGCACTCACTAAACAAATGTGCAAAATGAACATTAGCTTTGTCACTTCTGTGTCCCCATCCATCCATCCATCCATCCATCCATCCATCCATCCATCCATCCACCCACACAGAACAACATGGCTTCCACTCGACAGATTTTCTTGAATTTTTATGTTGGGCATTTTTACTAAAATCTGTCAAGAAAACTCAAGTTTGGTTGAAGCTGCAATTAGACAACAAATAGCACAAAGGACTAAGTACATTTATGATTACTTGGGTTCATAACATCACTACAAATGTCTTTGTTACCAAAATTACCAATGTTTGTATGTTTTCTATTGTTACCTTTCACACCATGTTCCCATGGTCAATAAAATTACCACTTACTTTCCAGTTACCATGCTTACAATGGTTACCAAGGTTACAGATGTTCCTATGGGCACCTTTCCAAGCATGGTTACAATGGTTACCAATGTTTATTGCTTGCTATGGTTATGTAAATATACCACAAGTGCTTTGCGCTGTGGACACTTCCTACTTTGTTTATAATTTCCAATACATCTTACTGCATTCATGTGACAACTTCTACAGAAATCACAACTCCATAACCACTGACATCAATTCATCAACACATATTGTGATGCCTGTAACACAGGCCTACAAATTTTACAGGTGACATATGTAGTAGAAAATGAGTTGACACAGGAAATATACACTGTGCTAACCTTCTTCATCTACCCATTTCATGGTGAAAACCTGGTCTTGAGGAAAACGGCAGATGTCCCTCATTTCCTGACACAATTGCTCCACCGTGATATGAGGATCAATGTATGTAATCATAATCTCCCTGGAACAGAGTCACAGAGTACTTCAGTGCACTTGAAGCTATGGCTTACGCAGAAGTTCGTATCAACAACAAACTATAAATACACAATTTGCTCACAATGACATAGGTTAATGGCAGGAAGAAGAAACATGAATAGTCCAAAACCACAGAAATTTCAAAATTATCCTATTTTACACTCCTGTTGAATATACGATCATTATTCTGACAACTGTCGGTTGCAACTCCGAGACAACTCATTTATCCCATTTACAAAGCCCACTCAGCCATCCACCCATCCAGCTCTACAGCAGCAGTGGAGGTGACAAACAATACTTGTCAGATAAAATATTCACCCTATATATATATATATATATATTTTAATATCCGAATTTTCATTCAACCTATTGTACCCTGTAAGTATATTAGGGCTCTTGTTTAGTCCACAAAACAGCATCATACATAAAACACATAGTTCTAATGTGAAGTAGGTACCCTACAGGTTGTAACAGCATAAATGTGGTGTTACAAATGGTGTTCTTGACCTCATAACTTCTTATAAACATGGGAAACAAATCTGCAGAAGGTGTTTTTACAACACGCTCATTTGAATACTTCATACAGTAGTTGTTGGTAGATTATATTACAACAGAGAAGGTGTGTTTTTGGTATATATCTTTCTTTTCCGTACACTGGACAGTCAAATAGTATGTGTTCCACGGTTTCTGGACTCTCCTGGCATGTACACAGATACTGTCTCTCTGTTTGGATTGTGAATCTATGAAAGTAGGCACCGAATTTTCCATGACCAGTTAGGAAAAGTGTTAACACAAAGTCAGGTTGTGTATATGAGCCTTGTGCCCTACATTTACAATATAATAAATACACAAATACCCATACTTACTTTGCTCACAGGGAGTCATAACATAACAAACACTCTGACAGTAAAAGTCAGACTTTCAACATTGCTAAGGCTTTCAGAGTTCTCCAAAAACTTTCAAACTCAGTAACAATTTATGTTACATTAATCTGTTTTAAATTCAGTTACTGCATATTATGTTTATGTTAAGTTCAGTAAGCATATGACAACATGAATTCTCTGAGATGATGTATTGAAGACAGGTTCAACTAAATGGTGACGATGCTGTTAACCGTTCTCTTCACACAAACTACGCACATTAGTGTTACAATCATATGTGAAAGAAAGTATTCTTTATGTCACCCGATAACCCACCAGTGTCTTCCACATATTTTGCAATTCATCATTCACCAGTCACCCTACAATCAATGTTTATACATTCAGCAATAGGGACAGTGTTGTAAAATACACCACAAGGAAGTATAACAAACATCAAAAGGTGTACTCTGACACAGCATCAACATTTGTACACATCAGTCATTCCACTGCAAACAGCACTGTCCAGTGCACTAACTACTTTCCCTTTTCATTTCATCAGATATTACAAACCAATAAAAGCCATTTCAAATAAGTCTCAGATCTTAACCACAACCATTATTTCATGCCATGAGCATACTTCCTGCAGAATGGGCAATTTCTGACATAACAAGGCTTGATTTTCAGTTTCGCGTAAAATAAACAGAAGTAAATTTCAACTTCAGCAATCCACTGTTGCGATTTTGGCCACTATAGTAATCTGTACCTGCATCACCACATAAACTGGAGTTACAGGACCAATACAAAATAAAAATTAAATTTGCACAACTTTTATTGTAGCCCCCAGTACCCCATTTCAATTAAATTAATTTAGCTCTTACAGGGATAAAACATGTAAAAGGTCGGACAGTCATAACCTGAGCTCTACGTATTTGCTTTGTGCTCTTCATGCGAATAACACGTAAAAAGTAACTTGATACTGCGGAGTAACCTCAACAGTCATTGTGTTCATCCTCACTTCCAAGAAACTGGGGTAACTGCTTAAAAAGTGGAATGGAAGAAGCTGCAAGCTTGCATAAACTCCCACTTACACAGATATGGTAGCAACATCAACCTTCTGTTCTTCATATAATACAGAAAGGCAGTAAAAATTTATTCTCCCAGAGTAGTGATGAATCTCTCTCTGTGGTATGCAACAGTTGATTCATTATGCCAGGTACGTTGCGCAGTGACCACTGTTTCAGGTTTACTTCATATACAATGTCAACCAAATAAATTTCACAGAGCATACACTGCCCCAACATAATATCAGCAAAATATGTCACTGGAACTAACTGCATCAAGTTGGTGAAGATCTAAGAGGGCTGAAAATTTTCTATGAAAACAAATCAGTAATGTGAAGTAACTGATCTGATTATGTTATGAAATTTGTTAATATTTTTCTTATAATTATATCTCAACTGTCAACAACACATGTGATAAAAACCTGACAACTGCTCTAAAAATCAGCAATAAACTTATTTCTACAGATAACTTGTACTAGTCAAATATCACATGTCAATGGTAAGTTCTCACACATCTCTTATTGCTACAAACCAGCTGCAAAAATGGCTTCATGTGTAGTGGGCAGGAAATCACATCAATGGTCTACAAACTTCAATTTGCCTTACTTAACACACAAGTCTTGTTAACAAGAATACATGATCTATTACAAAACTGCTGGAATTGTCCTTTACTAATACAGTTTACACTTTACAGGAGACTAAAGAAAGACAGGGTAACATCATAACCTATCACATCCAACACAATTATTATTTCATCATAACAAAATAGAATAAGATAAACGAGTGTCTTCCTAACTCATAATTTCGAACACGCATCACAGTTTCCAGAATAAATACTAACATACATAAAATACGTACCCATTATATGCAGTCTTCACCCTGATTTCGGGAACCTCGGAATCTGCTGATAGCTGTGTTGGCATTTTGGTTAAGCTATGAATAAACTTCTTACTTTTTTTCAGCCTTCGTCTATAAAATCTAATCACTACTACATAAAGCTGCCACAGACAATCCAATGTGGCTTGCGTGTGTCACCTATCCGTGGTGCGAAGTGCCCGGTAAGCTGTAATAATGGAAGTATCACTTTAATATTTTAACACAATTATACAAATCGCATTATCAGTTGTTACTCCGTGTTATAACTGTTCACACAAAACAAAGCATTCAAATGCAACGCACAGGCTAACGACACTTATAAACAATTCCTTCTATGTCAAAACCAAGGCTATGACTCACTATGCACACCTGAGTTGCTTTAAATTATGTATACACCTGAGAATGCACCTTTCCTTTATATCGAGGCTAGACTAGACGGATAGTCAAACTCAACACTAAGCCGCCTTCCATATTTTACACATAATACATTAAGAAATGAAAATATCAGGCAACGATGTACAATTTCATAAAAAGGTTTTGTCGATGTTTTTAATTTGAAGTTCGGAAACTCAAAATGCCAAAACCCATACCACGTTCAATGCCGCCACCTTATGCTTACACAGGTTGCTGGAGACACTTACGTGACACATGGAGACTGCGCACCTCCAGTGACAAAAATAGTGGCAGCCATAGATAACAGAAATGGCGGTAAATTTAAGTTTTGAGCAGTAAGGATTGAGGTTAGCCGATCCCAGTGGCCGCGCAGTGTAAGCCGTGGCCCTGCGGCCGTTCGCATGCTGGGATTGTGAGTTCGAATCCCCCCGGGAATATGGAGTGAGTGTTGTGTGTTGTCAGGTAGAGGTCTTTACATAGGGCCGATCACTGATCACTTGTCCAGAGGAGCCCTACCGAGTGTGGTAGGTCTGAGTGTGATCGTGATCGTGAAGCCTCGATAAAAGAGGAGGCCCTGGCCCACTAGGGGCTCTTGCGCCATTTTGGGGGGGGTGAAGAAAAGGAAAAGGTTTGAGGTTATCAGGGCTGTGGAGCATCATTTTGGGGGTTCTCTCAGATGTGATGCTGTGTGTTTCTGTAGGTGCGTACCAAACAACATGGAATCACGTATCAGAAAGCCGTTGTCGTAATTATTAAGCCGTTAACAAAAACTTTTGCTTTTACAAACCCTGATAATTCATCAAAGTTTGACAAGAGCAAGTAATTCCACCCCACCTTCCCCACAGGCAATTCTACCTACTGTCTGGAGAATTAGCTTTGGAAGAGGCTATTGACCTGTCACAAGACAGGTGACACCATGAATTAAGTATAACATAAATGTCATGTTGGTCTGTAATTAGTCATATGAATGTAAAGATCTATGAACACATTTCTCAGTACCATTACTGTCCTCCATTTGTACCTAGACCTCCTGAACAGTTTTTCTCTTTAAGTTCACCAGTCAAACTTGTATACCTCTCTTATCAATCACTCCACAGTTCCTGAACATTGCTAGCAATAACTAGACAGAATGTGTTATGCAACTCATTACATCATGTTCTCAACTTTGTTTTGTCATTTCTCCTAAGTCTATCCTCACTGGTACATTGCTTCTCAAATACTCTCAACCTATATTTTTTTAGAGTGAAATACCACGATTCATACCCTACAAAAAGTTTTTGTATACATACCACATATGAATACTCAAATTTTCAGACAGGTCATGTAACATTCAAAGATTTTTACTTGAAGGCAGGAAGGAAAGATAAATGAAAGCAGGGATTAACAGTCCTGAATATTTTGCTCTTCATAGCAAATCTGATTTTTTTTTGCCCTAACTGTTAAGGTCATAACTTCAGACTATTGCTTTCAGTGTGTGTAGTACTTACGTTCCAGGAACGCCTAAAATAATATTAACCTGTGAACATGTAACAGAATAAGGAACATACGCCCCACACTCTGAAAAAGTGTGTGACATTTTAGATTTTCACAGTGGTGACCACACAGATGAAGGCATTATGATCCTCCGAACACTTATGTACTTGTGAAACACATCGCTCTCCAGAACTTCTCAGAATGGGCTTCTACCCAACTTCATACGTAGCCCCTCTACTTTCTACAGTATACTGTTTGGGTGTGGCAAGGCATTATTAAATATCATGTCTCCCCACAGCCAGATCTACATGCAAGCTCAACATGCTACAGCCAAGTTCCTTGCAATATGAGGGGCTTTCCAATATCACCTGCAAGAGAAACACAACATTTTTTTGTGTAACGTCAAGGACCAGTTGACTTCCTCTCAACCTATCATATTGGAATTATCAAAATGAACACACACACACACACACAGGGACAACTACAACAATCACATAAACAAACTGCACTGAGTTATGATGCAGGTGTAAAACCATTGCCGAGTACACGATACGAATTTATATTGCACAAATATATGTGCAGTTCTGCATAGGCCTACAAAAACCTACATTTGAATCTTATCTTTTAAAAATTACTTACAGCTTCAGGCAA
The DNA here is from genome assembly GCA_013340265.1 of Coptotermes formosanus. Taxonomy (NCBI): domain Eukaryota; kingdom Metazoa; phylum Arthropoda; class Insecta; order Blattodea; family Rhinotermitidae; genus Coptotermes; species Coptotermes formosanus. The sequence goes on from BLKM01001554.1 coordinate 797,382, forward strand.
AGGTTCTCAACTGGTGTGTTACAAAGCTTTTTATAGAAGAAAGATTACATAAAATTAAATACGTAAATTAAAATTGCAACAAGACAGGCAATGAACATAGCACATAACACAACACTGCAGCACATTCACATAAGAACTGTTGAAATAGAAATGTAAGAATGAGTTCTACGCATGGGTTGTTGAGGCACGTCACTGTCAACGAGATGAAAGTATTGAGTGCTGCACAACGACGACTTTATGCATTTATGGCAACAATAAAATGTACTTAGGTCTTCATGTAAAGTGCCTGATATTTTGCCTGATTTTAACCAAATTTGGATTTTCTTTACAGATTTTCATAAAAGTCCCTGATATGAAACTTCACAGAAATCCATCCAGTGGCATGTGTGCTGATACAGGCAGAGACAGACAGACCAAAGGACAGACATGACGAAACAAATGGGCACTTTTCACGACTATGCAAACACACCTAAAAATGACGAGCCAAAACAGTGTTCATTATACAAATGCACACACACAGAGTTACAAAGCGTGGTGGAAGTCTGATAAAGTCTTTTTGAACTGAGGGGACACAATGATGAAAAGCTGGAACACCAGTGCATTTACAAAGACTTTTCAATTCAATATTCATATTGAAACTTCATCGCCTTTCTGCTTTACAGTAACTCTAACTTATATTCTAAATGGTATTATTTAAAAATGTACTCATTATAAATTTCACTTGTCTATTCTAACTGTGGTGTGCTGCCAAAACAGAGACAAATGACAGAACATCCCAAGTGTGCCACCAGCACCAAAAGGTTGAGAACCACTGGCCTTGTGAAGTTTAAACACAGTCCTGTAAGTCCCTTAGTGTCACACTACTGCGCTATTACTGTACTGATGCAGCTCAAACAGTTACAGTGCTTCATATTATGCTATCTGCATGTTTCACAGACTACCATTCCCTTCAAATAACAGCACTTCTGCTTCTTCATGTTTTGGACAAAAATGTGAACTGTGTACTCTAGAATACACAGTTCACAAATGAATTTAAAATATATTCTACTCGTATTATCCTTACTTCAAAATAAAACTACGCACTTTCTTTCTCCAGTGCTAATACTCTATTTATTTGCTTCAAAATATTCATGATTCAAGTAATCATCAATAAGCAAACTCATAGGTAGTGACGGTTTCTTGACAAATAAAACAGAAAATAATATAAAAGGCATTTTTTCTTCCCAGTTTTAAGGAAGTTCTTGACTCTTTTCGAGTACTAAAAAGTATGAAATGGAAGCAGCTGAGCCCCCCATTTCACTTCTTTCAGTTTGTACTATATTTATTACCATACATAAAGTGTTGTTTATGAAAACATACCACACTATTTTCATTCAAAATAACTTTATTTGTCAATGTATGCACCTTCCAACCACAGTAACAGATATGATACTCTCCATTCATCAACCTAAGCGCACTGAACAACAGCTGTACACAGATAATAATACAGAACGCAACATAAATGTAAGTGATAGAATTACTTATTGCATGTACTAACAAAAATACTGTTATTCACCAATATTTGCCACACCTTTAACAGCAAGTGCTTGCAGGCATTGTAAAAACTGAAACATCATGCCTGATCTTGCCACTTTGATTGTTACTTATAATTAGCATTACACCTCCTAAAAAACTGCATGTATTATTACTGTGAGTACAAACGTTTGCATAATAAGAAAATGTACAGTTTTTAACTATGATACGACACTCCTCCTTCTTTGCTGTCTTATTAACAGTTCTGGACTCATAGTACCCTACACACAGGAAACAAATTGCCTTACTGCAGCTACATCCTCACTTGGATATACGGTTTAAAAGAAAATGTCACACTGCTGGCTATCCTCCCTAACATGCAATAAAACCAATAAGCTGGCCCCAAGTTATGGCAATCCAACATGAAATAGAGATGAATATCAAAATTCCTTTGCTGAGGAAGTTGAAACCTATGTCTTTCATGTGTAAATAGGAGGAATACTGGCTTTAAACCATTGTAACAAAAAAAAAAGTATATGAATTCTGCTGTGTACAGAAGCTCCACCTCATGCAAACTTGAGATAAAATCAAGTCAAGGAAAATAACAATAAGGACGCATGCAGCATGCAAGGGAGACATGAAAGCCATACAAAAATCTAGTCAAAACAATACAGGGTTGAGATAGCCTGTAAACAGAGGCATGGCAAAAAGGTAAAGTCATCCCTGTGCTTGCTTCAGCACCACACCATGAAGGCATATGAAGGACTGGAGGTACAACTCCACACACCCTTAACATGGACACTAGATGGAGGTAAGTGGTGGAAACAATCAGAATAAGAATGGAATGTATTCTTTATACTCCCTTCAAACAGATTTAATATTCCTGTTTGTTATCAAATGACAAGACAGAAGATTGAATATCTCAAAAAAGGGCAAGATTTACAGATTCTGCAAGTGTCCAAAATTTAAAACATGAACCTGCCGACAGCTGTAATGGTCCAGTGTGTTTAACTCCAATTCCACAGAACTGTACAAATTATTGAAGTGTCTTCGTGCAGAGTAGCAGTCACCATTACGGACCAATATACGTACCTTTTCTATTCATGCGCATTTCTTACCAGCAGGACTGTAAGGTTTACGCTGCCCATCTCATAAATACCAGCCGTCTCATTTTTAATTATTTCTAATCACCCCGCCAACACTACAAGTATGTTTCAGACAAACATGTATGCCACAAGTTTGCTAATTATGTGGTTAAAAATTACAGCCCAATCCTGCATACAAATTTAGCAAATGTAGGCTTCCTCTCATGGACAAAAGGTTACAAAACATCCTTCCCAATTTTCATACCCTTGTCATTTATTCCTTATAATGCTCTATGGCTACTGAATCCACACATCTTCACTGCTTAAATGGTTAGAACACAGCATATGAATGAAGATACGAAGAAAACAAGCCTACAGAAAATCCTTACAGTGTCTGCTAATAAAAAAAAAGCCCAAAGATACAAATTTCCAGTCACATACGTCTTTGGAATATCAAATGTATTAGCACTACAGAAAAACTTAATGACAATGAAACTTAAAAATATGAAGACAGGGTTCACTTACTTGAAAAAACAAGAATATACACTAATAAAAATTAGCACAAAAACCAACTTCAGAACTGTAATAAGACCTGATTAAAAGTGCAAATTTGATTCAACTGACATCAAAAAAAAAAAACCTAAGGCTCACTGTGTGTGTTTGTCGATGGTTACATCAAAACTATGGGGCACATGGTTCTGCAGTCGATTCAGACACCGTGCTACAGGTCAGAAGGTCGTGGATTTGATTCCCAATGGTGTTAATGGAATTTTTGGAACTCGAATTTGGAATTGGATTAACCCTTCTGGCCTCGCTATGGCCCTGGTGTCGACTCAGCCTCCAATAGAAACACATGGCCTGTGCGTAGGGCTGACAACCTTACCACCTTCACGTACTGTCTGGAAATCTGAGAGCCTTGACCTCCTGGAACCGTCAGGGCCTGTCCAGGCCTGTACAGGGATTGCTTTACCTCGCTTACATCGAACATATAACTCACCATACTATCAACAGACAGCAATAACAGCTTATTTAGTTACAGTATCTGAGGGAGGTCTGAAAACTACAGTAACACTATCATTTGCTGCCAGGGCTTTTATTCAACATCAATGAACATGCTCAGCATTGAAGCTACATATATTGCATTTTCATCTGTTTGCGCCTTTAAAGCAGCACTTTTCCAAAGTCACTTCCAACAGAAATGTACAAATCCAACGTGAAGTGCCTCACAAGCCATCAGTTTTCGACCCAGGCCTTTACTGCAAGGGTACGGCTAATCATATTCCACACTGGGACTAATGTTGTAACAGGCCAGCAGATTATGCTGAAAACAGTACAAACATGTGCCTTGAATGCACCATATTATCACACTGGTATAGTTAAAGTTTCATAACAAAACTTTTACCTCTGTGTTGATGCCTCTTGTGTAACCCACAATGCCCATCTAAACAGAAGGGAACATCACTTACCCATGCACCATGCTAAACTTAACAGTGTTGCAGCTCCCACAGAAGTCACTACTATAAATTTATAAACTCATGTCTCTTAGTTTATGTTGCAGTACTCATTTAAACAAAAGTGTAAACTCAACAGCACAAACATAACTAACCCTATCACTGTTACAGAAAGAAAAGTTACACTGTGTATTGTGGCTGGCAGTGTTCCGTCAGATACACTAATGCCTCTAACATTCAAATAACAAATATTTGCATTAAAAACTCTAAAGAAACTGCTTTTTCAGAATGCATAATGAACATTCAGTAAAACAAAACCTTACAGGTACATATTTCATGCGTGCAACTTGAACTCCCTTCCTCTGTACTTTGCGGAACAATACACAGTGCAACTCAAACTATACCGCGAGCCAGGAATGTTCCAGTATTCATGACACTTCTCTTCATTTACGCTAAAATGAAGATGTCTCACTTGAGCATTTTATATATGGTTTATCTGACACAGTGGCATTCTGCATTGTCATTTAGCTAATTTTTGTGTTTCTGTTGCCAACAAATCTTTTTTCATGCAAAGGTGTATGAAACCAGGCACGAGATCAACACGAAATGGACCATTATTTTCATACTGTACTTGGGTTACACATGCAAGATACAGTAAAGGATATTCAGATATTCCCCTCATTCCAGTTGTACTACTTCACAAATGACTGATTAGATTGGTGTGAGGCTCAACATGTGATGTGGTCCACATCCCTCAACCCATTTGCGTCAGAATTAAATGCCCGGGGTGCTCTGAAAGTGATGAGACCTTAAATCGCTGCCATTATGTCTACCCGTTCTTCGGTGATGACTTTAGGCAACTTTCGTACTTCAAATGCAAACAGCCCACTGACTGTAATCGACATTCAGCACGATACGTTTAAACAGCCGCTCAACAAACTCGCTGGAAATGGTCCACAGAAAAAGGGTAATTTTACAAGGAAAATTATTTATAATAATTATAAAAATACTGAAGGCCCACAATGAAGTTATACTAAACTTCCATGCATCATCATAATGATTCTAAAATGCCAATGAAAGTGACAATATTAGTGTAGTCTATATTCCTGGAAAACTTGAACATGTGCAGAAGTACAGCAATCTTAACAAAACAGAAAAGTCTGATTACTAACACAGTATATTTCATTGAAATTATAATCTAACTTGCCATATTCTCACTTTTACAGCTTATACATGAGATATTTTATTAAAGCAACGCTTCCTTTTGTTGATCTGAAACGTGTACATTGATTCATCATTCAGTTCACATTCATCATTCTGAAATTAATACCAACAAATGCTATATTTCAACTTATTCACTGCCAAGCAAGTTTAAATGGAGAACTAAACTTCACACCAACTGCTTTTACTTTCGAGGATAGTTACATTCCTTAACCTTTAACAAACGAATGGTACAACACTGCCCCATTAAGTGTACGTCATTTTCGTCCAAAAGGCAAACACTGTCTTGCAATGGGCACTTAAATTAAATGGCAGCAGCAGGAACAAGGGACTTAAAAGGCCATAGGCTAAACAGTTAAATATGAGAACATTTTCCACAAAATGTAATGAAGGAAAGACTGCATTATTTGCCCATCACAAGTCATCACATTCTACAAAGAATCTGACTTCCTTCTAGCCAAATGCTACGGTCTGTGAATAAAACAGCAAACTCACAGATTTGGAACTACTGAAGTACCGGCATTTTGTTCCAAAAATAAAATTCAAGATGCTTTTTTTTTTGCAGAGGGGGGATACTAAGAAGACAATACAACACAGTTCTTTCCTTTTACTGCACTCTACTGCCATCTATCAAAGAAAATCACAATTAGATTAACAAATGTGCACAAATGTTGGGCAATGTTTGGAGAGTGATATTGAATATGTTAACATTTTTATACACCAAGGAGAACTGATAAAAAATCTGCGTAGAATAAACAAATATAATTCATTGCAGCTATACAGCACACACAACCCCCACCAAAAAAGTACAGCAAGTGGCCCAGTGAAATGTTAAATGAAAAATATTATCCTTACCAGTATTTACACGCAGAAGCAGAGGGTCATGGGTACAAATCTCACCCCAGACAACTCAGTAAATTGTACTAATAAAAAGAAACAAATGCATACTGACTGTCCTCATTCATCCATTAAACTTATAAATTTTTTCAACCAATATGTCGTTCATCAGGCAAAGCACCGTAATATCCGAACTCCACACACAGGAATTAATAGAACTACACGTCTGTGAGGCACTACTCCAACGTCTCAGAACAATATTAGCTCATTAGATAAAGTGCCTCAGACACTTTAAATTGACAGGCCATCTCTCCTGCCTGTTGTCCGTCTATTCACTATGCAGGTTTAATGTTATACACCAATAATCACTGTGTTTACTGTTGCCCATGTCCATCTTACCCACAACAGAAATCACCACAGCATCCCTTCCATATTCAACACTCTCACTTAGAGTGTGTGTAATTATTAAATATAAAACTTTTGTTTTGTCAAAGACAGTCACAAGCAGTTTCCATTACTGCTTCCAGAAACATATACATAATTTAAAAATCAGCATTTCTGAACTTAAGTGACAGTACAATGAAGCACAAATTTCTGCCTATTACATAAAAACTGTTAATTTTATTGGAGAGAAGGTACATGCTTGTGAAAGCAATAGCAGAATGCAAGAGCCACTATTATGAACAGCATTATTATTTAAAGATGTCTTATTTGCACTGAGCTTTCACTTTGCATTTCAATGTAAAAGACTTCTCCATGTGCATTCCTGGCACAATGGTGTATGATACTGCTTGGGTTCATCCTGAAAAACTGTATATCAAACAGTCATGTCTAGTAACGCTCATGTCAGTATCACTAATTCTTATTAACAAAGTTGGCTTTAACCCTTTCATGAAGATAAGCGAATAGATTAGGCATATAAAGGTATGTTTTCTAATCTGCTTTGGTTAGGTGCACTTACACTCATATTTGACTCGCCTCAGGACATTCCTCACAAGGTACTATCACTGCTAATTTGTTGGAACTGTGTATTTTAAGATTAAGAGATAAGTAAAACAAAACATGCCAAAAATATCTGCCATAACTACAGCAGTACAAAGGAAACACTCTGTCAAATTCCTAAGAGTTCGGCGCATATGATGCACATACAGATTATAGTAAATTACACAATGAGTTGATGATATTTTTTGCAACTGTTAAACTGTGATGCTTTATAACTACTCCTGATGGCAAGAAATACAATAAACCCAAGGGTTAAGTTATCAACTTCCACAGTAACTTTACAGTCCAAACACAATTCTGGAAAATCACTACATTAATTAAAAATTTATTACTTTATTATGTCTTACATAAACATCATGTCCTAGCAATGAATGGTGAAAACAGTGCATTAATCAACAGCAATTTATGCATTTCAACAGATTTATCCAACAAAAGGAGCTACAGGATGGCTATTAACAATATTCAACAACACCAGTAAAAGATTCAGCTGAAAAGACTGGAAACCAGCAATAGCTTCCGAGGGATATGGGTGCGGAAGACAGACACACATGCCACTACTACGCCAGTATTCATATCATTACTTAGGGCCTTTTCAACAACACTTGATGATACAGTATATACACATATACACTTCTTCTTTTCTTTAAATTGGATAAAAAAATAAGACTTTCAACAAATGCACTGTTAACTACATGCACTGGACACATGCCAATTATGAACAAGGAGAAGTGTTTTATGCTCAAACACCTGCGCCAGCAAATTCTAACTAATATGCCCAGAATTTAAAGCATGTGACAGCATGCAAGTTTGAAAAATTCATCATGTTGATGGGTATGTCAGGCAAGATCCCGTGGAGAGGTAGTTTAATTTTTTGTCTTACAATCCCAACCCCCTTTCAATCTGAACACTCACTAGGGAAATAAATACCCACTTCCAATGAACAGAACCATACTCATAACAATCTGGGCATTCCAGTTACATACAGAACTGCCAGCATTTAGTATGCTCCGAACAAAAATTAACTTCCAAGTCGTACAAGACGAGTGGTTATTTTCAACTTATTGGCCATATGGTTTCAATTGGTCTCTCCTTTAGCTTGCCTCCTTAGGAGTGCTTGGGTAAGATCCTGTCGCAGTGCGTCCTGCTGCTGTTGGTTTGCCAGAGGCTCAATGCTCCGCAGCCCATTCACAATGTCCTTGGTTTTCCCAAAATAGATCTCATTAAGCGTATTGCGGATCTTGTTTTCCATTTCTTCCACCATCCGCCCGATGTTGGCAATGTGTGGTGATGCTTCGCTCACACTTGCATCACCCTCCACCTTCAAATCATCATTAAATTAACATAAACCAAACACAATAATCTGAAAAGGGTCTCATATAATATCTGGTGGATGTCAATGTACTGCACTTTGTGGCATATACAATGTTTTTATATACTGAGCAGCCTTGGAAAAAACTTTTCATTTCAGCTTCCTACATAGTATGGGTTATGCTACACCAATAAACACCAAAATGAAAATCACCAAACATAATATGGACCCAAAATACAAAATGTTATTTACTAGAGTTTGTGGACAAGAAACGTGCTGACCAAGAGGTGGAGTTCACTTACACTTTATGAACAGAAAGTGTTGAAAACTCATGATCAAATAATTTTCATTTCAGTAATCGACTTTAAACCCTCATAAAAATTATACTGCACATGACACTCCAATCTGACGGACACAAAATTTCAAAATGTGTTTGCTCCCCTAGATTAGGTAACCTGTACAAATCATTGAGCACCTCATTACAGACTACCCTACATTACTCATCATCGTTCTTCAGCCCGCAGATCTTCCTAAGAACCTTCTTTTTTCACACTTGTAATCGATCTTCTTTCTTGGTTTTTATTCAAATACATCTGTCAATGTTTGCGAAAATGTGCTGTGAAACACACAGATACACTCACTTGCCTACTCACATAAACCTCACAAAGGCCACGTTTCAATTCCTCTTTTAGTTGTTTGTATGTACAGTACTGGGAGTTTTTTGCTTGTCACGTTATTCAGCAATCTGTACAATTACTCTCTACCAACATACGTCCAAATGAGATCACCTACAGCTTCTCCGATATGACATAACACAAAACACAGTTCCCTGCACTCCTGCCAACTCATGCAATAACCAAAAAACTGTCTCCCTGCCACAAATGCATTGAGACATGCAAATTAAGTTGTTTTGTGGAACTAATTTGATGATCTTGCACCAAAATGTATAGGGACATTATCTGATCTAACAACTGTCACCAGTCACTTCCCATCAGCTACCTTAATTTATAAAATGTCAACATGCCATTAACAACATGTCTGAGGATTCCGTTCTTCTGCGATATGGCACTCTGTCACTGGATAATCAGACCCAGACACTGCGTCCAAATGCCAGGATCATGATAACCAATTACACAATGTCACATCCCGGAAGATCAGAATCCCCAGCCACACAGCACCAAAACCCCCAAAACTTGCAATAACATCTCTATCAGATGCTACATGTGTCTGCAAGCCAAATGACACCATTTCCAGCACCTTCCTTAAATATGGTGAGGAAAAACCTCATATTAACTGTAATACAGTGAACCAAAATGCATGCTGGTGACTCACAGGAAAATTGGAATACTGGCTAGTGCTGTGCTGCCTGCCATCACACAAAATGGTGTGGGTGAAGAAGTGATGCCAGTTGTCATATTAAATAACATCCCTGCATTTCTAGGAGCTTATTAAATTTAAGACTTCCTGAATTCCAATGGTGGTACTTACTTGTCGCGTGAGGCTTCCTCCAAGATTCATGGTTCCAGAACCTGGTTTGTTGGTTTGTAGCCACAGCATCGCTGTAGATGTAAGTTTATAATGAGCACTGCGTCCAGTTGTCTTCTCTTGAACCTCCACTACATGAATTGAATCCCAGCAACCTTTAATCTTCTTTGAGCCATCACCTGCTTTCTTGATTAAAATAACACCTGAAAGCAAAATAAAATTTAAAAAAATCCTCTTCACAGTTACTGACACATCTCTAACACTTACACATCCAGCAGCTGAATGATCGAACAACAGTGTTACGCTCATACCAATAATTTGAAAAATTATAAAAAGAAGAGAAAAACAGACAGCAGAAGAGACATAGTCACTGAAGATCATCATGTGCTGAAACAAGATAGTTAAGGAACATTTGCCCTTTGTTCTGCTGACCTAAAACATCACTGTCAACAACACGAACGCATCACCATGGAAAAGCAACATTGTATTCTGCTGTGTTTAATGTTGGTGTCCAACAACACACAGAACATTACTAATGCAAACACACAGTTGAGTTACATGTGTCACTGCCAACAATATAAATATTTAATGTGTTGCCAAGGTAACAGAACAATGCATTCTTTATTATTGTTGTTCTTTATACTGTCGAGCTACATGTGTCACTGCCAACAATATGGGAAGTGCCCAATACTTTTGTCTGACTTTAGCTGAACACAGAATTTCTTGACAGATTTTCATAACAAGTCTACAGTACCAAATTTCACAAAAATCCATCCTGTGGGAGCTAAGCTGATACATGTAGACAGATGAAGAGACAGACATGACAAAGCTAACAGGCACACTGCACAACTTTTGTGAATGTGCCTCACCAGGCTGTCACAGTACATACTGTGCACCCAACAGACGTGTCCAGTAAAAGGAATTGTGTGTGACATACTGACATCTACAGTCAAGTACTGATTGCAATAAGCTTAAAAATACCAACCATACACCCAGATAAGCTGCTATGTAATGTTATATTTTACTTGTGTATTTACAAATGTACAGAACCATAAATTCAGGTGGGAGGAGGTTTAATTTAAACAAATGGAGTCTTCTGAGGTATAATGCTGTGTTCAAAAACAATAACGCACAGCAATCCTATAGGTATCTGATGATGGTACATCATTGGTTCATAGACTTTGTACATCATCTAGTGTTCCAAAAACAACAAATTCAAAACTGAAACTGTTTCCATCCTCACACAAAAGGGTTAAGCGGCATTTACTCTGATGGGTCTGACAGTGACTATCAATCTCTGGCCAACTTACATCTGCTTCACTACCTCCATATATATTCACACATAATACTCATACACACTGGTTTTTGTGGCTTTGTTTCTCAGTTCTATCTTCACTCTACTTCTTTCTTAGTATTCCCATATGCTTCTATTGTATACTTTCTGTTACTTCCCACACATACAGAAGAGCTAAGTGAAAGGGTCCAGAGACTAAACACAGCTCACCAAGGACGGAAACAGATAAAGTTTCCACTGTCATTTGCAGAATACTAACACAAGAAAGAACCAGAAACCTGGTAATCCTACAAATGATATATAAATACAAGTTCAACATCTTAAAATGAAGCCATGCCACCTCCCAACTTCAAGAACTCTTAAAATATTACAAGTTCTATTCACAGTTGTCCCTCCAGAACCAAGTTCAAACACATCGTACACTTCTGTAGCACTTCGGCCCAGTTTAAAACAGACCTTTATGTGCAAGCACTCTTCTTTAAAGCCTGTCACTTTCGGACAAACAAAAATTGCAGTTAGCACTACACACAAAGGGAATTAAGTCATGCATCACGGACAGGTAGTTTTTAAATTAACCCTTTAAAGATGAAGCGTATGTGTTTCATATAAGGACTCGGTGCGTACCGCACTGTAAACACTCTCCACTTCGGTTATAAAAACCAGTCTCTTGATGTTTTATAAGGCAAAAGTTGCTGTTTGTTCTGAGATCCGAACAAAACACATAAACGCAACGCGTGCACCACGTAGAATTTTTTAATGTTAAACCTGGTGGTATGTAAAGTTACCACTAGGCTTTAAAAGGTTAATAACAAACGATTCGGTGCATCATATTATACAGTAATTCAGAAGTGAAATGTAGTATCTACAGCAGTGTCATTTAGCAAGCAGTCTCAATATGTTTTGATCAACCCATGATAACACAAAATAAACACGACTTCACACATCAAGAAAACAAAAGATAACAAGTTCTATTCTTTACACACATTTGCCTTGTACCAAATTGTAACATGTTACCTGCAAAGCCATGGTCCAAGTCCCAGAGATATACTGAAGACACCCCACCTTCAAAGTACATTTCTCTGTACTGATCAAAGGCATGATTTGCATCAATTTCCAGTTTCCTCAAGCGCTCTGAAGGCATTGATCCATCCTCTAATGGCGGATCATATGTGTTACTCCATGGAGACCTACAAACAACCACATGGTGCAGAATATCAAAATTGCTGTACATCTAGTGATGGTCTATATAGTTTCAAAAAGAAATAATACACTATACCAACAAGAATTTATTCCAACTTACTGCAGTGGTATATAGCCACATAAAAGTTATTCCAGCATGTTTTGGCTGATACATGTAGCTGCCATCATGAGAATTCTTTTACATGGACATATAATAGTGCAGTAGGTCTGAAGAGCCGATTCCAGCGGCCGCACAGTTTAAGGTGTGGGCCTTCGGCCGAGTGCTTGCTGGGATCGTGGGTTCAAATTCCACCTGGGGCATGGATGTTTGTCTCTTGTGAGTGTTGTGTGCTGTCAGGTAGAGGTCTCTGCGACGGACTGATCACTTGTCCAGAGGAGTCCTACTAAGTGTGGTGTGTCTGAGTGTGATCATGGAACCTCAAAAAAAAATGAGAAGGCCCTGGCCCACACAGGGCTGTTCAACAACAAGCAACAAAAAAAAACAAACAAACAAAAAACAGGTCTGAATAAAATCTTGTCTGTGTATCGCCAGTTGCATGGAAGATGTATAATATTACATAAACTATGCCTTTGATTATCGGGGCCAATGTGGGAGGGTAAAACTAGATATGACTGACGGGAAATACACATCATATAAAACAAGAAAAACCCTAGTCTGGAAAAAAGTCTTTACCACATGTACAGCACACCTCCACTCTTCAGCACCTATGCTAACGAAGTGGCGACATAGTACAGTAAACTGAATAACACAAATAATTAAAATCACCTTACTTTGAAGTCACAACCAATGCTAATGCCCCAGTCACAATTTAGCAGCTACAAGTATGGTAATAGCACGGAATATCGAAAGGAGGAAAACCACAATATGTTAAGGAAGCTGGCAGCCTTACAACACGAAGCAGTGATACAGTCTGTACGCTGTGGCTTGTCACCACGTGCAACAAAATTCTGTGTGTATTTCTTATATCCCTATGCCATTCTTCTTGTTTTAATAACCATGACAACACTAGAAACTCCTTTTGTGTATCTTTCTCCATTCTCCTGTTACTCCGTCTTCCTTTGGTACTAGCATTTCCCTCACCGCTCTGTCACACACCCTCAATACACATGTATGTTCTTCCACTGACAATTTTTTTTTCTGTTTTTAGGTTTTGTGAGTGGTGCTAGAGAAAAATATTCCAGCCTGCATGACCACACACATTTCCCATATTTAATCTGCTCTTATTTTCATAATAAATATCATTATTAACATCATTCACAAGTACATGGATGTTGTCACTTTCAAAAAATTCATAAGCATAATAATCACAACCATCACCACCACCACGACCACCACCACCACCACCACCACCACCACCACCACCTGCAACACTCCACAGAAAACCTTAATTTTATAAGTTTAAACCTGAATGAGTGACTGATCGATGAGCAACAAATTTTAAGGTTTAGTGCGGGGCTGAGGAGTCGGAGTCATGAAGTTGGAGTCGGAAGGAATGTTAAATGGAATCGGGGTCGCAGTTGGTAAAAATGTACCGACGCCGACTCTGACCTTGACATAAAATCTTAAACAGATACTAATTACCATAACTATTAGACTTACACTTAAATATAGGTTATAAGCCTAAAAAGTAGCCTGATGATTCATGTGGTGGTGATGAAATGTCTTATGATACCATTTACCTTTTTAGCAGGTTTACCATTATTCATACATATTGAGTTTTTATGTAGTAGTCAGAGTCGGAGATTTAAAAATTGAGGAGTTGGAGCCCTCAGGAATTTTGAGTGAAGTCGGAGTTGGTAAAAATGTACCGACTCTGACCTAAATATAAAATCTTAAAATAGATACTAGCTACAATAACCATTTGACTTACACTTAAATATAGGTTATAAGTCTAAGAAGTAGCCTGCTGATTCACGTGATGGTGATGAAATGTTGCATCATACCATTCACTGTTTTAGTACGTTTACCACTATTAATAAACATTGAGCTCTTATGAAGGAGTCGGACTCAGAGGTTTTGTGTACCGACTCCACAGCCCTGGTATAGTGTCTAAGAGATAAGAAGACAATCATGAATGGCGAGTAGATACGAACTTGGAAGAAAGTGGGCCGTTTGAACGTATCTTCATATGCACCGAGAGAAACTTTAGGAACCTGAATTGCGATTAGCTGGTAACCAGCCTCATATGGAGACCAAATACATTCTGAATATACAGCTACGTGCATATATTTCCAGCGTCAACCACTACGGAAACCAGGTTTCAGATTTACCTGTGCTACACCTTTGTGTCTTCCACAGTAATGCAAACATAGGACAAGAACCAACGGCTAATGCAGCTGTTACATTTCCACTGTTCTAATTTCGTTAGAACTTTGTTCTGTCTTACTTAAAGTCTTGTCCAATGTGAGATTATTTATTATGGTTCTGTTTACAACTTTCCAGACAAATTATTAACATTCAAGCACAGAGCAAACACGCAAGAACTGCTTCCAAGATAATTATAACATATTAAAACACGCTGTGTGATGATTTTCATGACTGTTGCTGAATAAACATTGACAACTTGTGTCTCCAGGACAGTTTATTCTACACCTCTGTTCAGAAGGGCAACATCATTTATAGAAAATCGGTTATTTTTAGTCAAAAATGGACAGGGCTTCAAACACAACTGGTGAATAATGCAAGCAGCATGATATGAAGATGTGTACGTAGCTACACCTAACAATGTTATCTCTTCTTCTTTTAAGGAAGTTAGTAACAGAAAACCAGTGAAAACCACTCCCATGACATTTCTCTGAATCGCAAACCACACTTTTACATTTACCTGTATGAATCTCCATCCCTGTTGTAGTCACACAATAAGTAGTCCTTGCCCATTTCTTTGTCTCGAGCAATCTTTAGTGGCTGATCAACCGATGACAGCAGATCCTCACACAGACTTGGAACCAGGTCAATTAGGTCACTCAAATTTTTCTCTATCTCTTGTGGAGGCAACCGTCGCATCAAATCTAACGCACAGTCCATCTGCTGATCTGTCTACGAAGGATTAACCGATAAATTATACAGTATGTTTATTAGCGCATGTCACCCGTGATATGTCAACTATTACTGAATTTCATATTTATTGTACTAGAATAATGACAATGCTACAGTAGATACTGAAATCCAACAACAGCTTCAAGTAATACACTTTGTCAGTGAGGACCATACCTGTTTCAAACTCAAATTATACAACAAGTGATAAGCCAACATATTGCCAGGTTTAATAAAACATAAGTTGTCATTAGACTATGGTCATCAGTTGCGTTTCGGCTGCAACAGTTTAATTATGGAGCAGTAACATTAATACACACTCAATTCCACGATAGGTTATAGAGGCAGGGACTGGGTACGTTAAAATTGATAATGTAAATTTAGAAATTCGTTGACAGGTATATGTGGTCACCGCACTATACAGCCATTCCGAACAACTCATAATGCTGTTCCTAAGTGAAATATACAAATACTTCGCTACGTTTTAATAGGCTAAAGGCATCTGCTTTTCTCTATAAGAACAAAACAATTTGCATGTAAACGAACTTGTTACCGACATTTTATTATGTTGTAACTTATGGACATAAACAACTTGCTAATAACTCCATGTCATTATCAGTTCGCTAATATTAGGTAGCCCAAAACCAGGAAAGGGGTGTGAACCAACATACGGAGTGGAAACGATGTCCAAAACAAAAACAATGATGTACTGCAATAGCAAAATTGCTTATTGCCGCAAGAAATATACAAAGGCAGTGCTACGTGCTAAGACCTACCATTTTGCTCCGTTACTGTTCGTTTGAATATTTCCACAAATATAATGACCGATGTCATACACCTGTTCGCAGGAAAAATGGTGACTACTCGACAGATTAGGCCTACTACGAAATCAACAAAGGGTTACACATCACTAATAGCCAACCCACGTCTCATTTTAATCCAGAACAATTTTCTTCAATTACAGAATTTTCACAAATAACAGCCAACTTCAGAAGATTGAGGTAAATGAAATAAATACGCGTTGTATATATTTCCGGTTCAACATCCCAATCGTCACTACGCGACACTCACACTGCATGTTCGGGGCCCGGAACATAGACACACTGCCATCTAGAAGTGACAGCATTACGGCCACGGTTGATATGTATGAATTTTGAGTTTCTGAGATTCGCTTTGCCTTCAAGTGAATGAGATATCAACTCTTTGCGGTCGAAACAGCGGCGAGATTCGAAATAGATTCTCGATGCTTAAACCCAGGCAGAGGAGAAGAATACAAAGAAAAAAATACTGGATGTGCAGCGTTATACTTACAGACCTTCTTACTATTTACCGCTCTGGCGAAATAAAAAGGGAAACTCGAGCAACTTTCGTGGTTTGGAATCAAATGCTACAGACTGTGAGAATATGGGTACCATAATGTCACCTTTGTGCGCGTAGCGTAACTCAAATTTGTATTCAGGTCGTTTCATTTCACATAATTAGACAGCTGGCGAAAGGTGTCAAAGTATCTGACAACAGCGCCAGTGTTCACTCCTAGTGTTATGGCAATGGAGTAGCAGCCATAGAAAGAAAATAAAGTGTACGTGAACTGAATCTTTTTTGCCGATACCAGTGGCCGCTCGATCTAAGGCGTAGGTCTGCGGCCGAGCGCTTGCTGGGATCGTGGGTTCTAATCCCACCGCGGGCATGGATGTTTGTCTCTTGTCCAGTGTTTGTGTTTTCAGGTAGAGGTCTCTGCAACGGGCCGATCCCTCGTCCGGAGAAGTCCCACCGACAGTGGCGTGTGTCTGAGTGTGATCAAGAGAAAATAAATAACCTCGACACCTACTGTGAGTAGGTAGAAGAGGTATGGACTACGAACGAAATGAATCTTTTTTGACACCTTTGTCCGTGGGGACGGAGAAAACGAGCTCTTCC
Source organism: Coptotermes formosanus (assembly GCA_013340265.1). Taxonomy (NCBI): domain Eukaryota; kingdom Metazoa; phylum Arthropoda; class Insecta; order Blattodea; family Rhinotermitidae; genus Coptotermes; species Coptotermes formosanus. The sequence continues at coordinate 814,729 of BLKM01001554.1, forward strand.
GAAGCGTCGGGAACTATTATCACTCGATACGGTGTCATATCCGAAGGACTCGTATCTTCTTAAGACCGGTGTCAGCATCGCAAACATTGCATGTGTGCAAGGCATTGTTTCGTGGAAGCAAGCACCAAGTGCTGAATACATCGAATATTACTGGCATTGTTGAAGAGCTTGATCTTGAAAACTTTTGCAGCGATGGATCAATATTTTAACTTAGTGTTTTATAAACAACTTAGGTATGTGTACCACTCTGCAAGTCCAATAAAATTTTATCTGTAATGACCCCAGGCACAGTGTATTGTTTTGACTTTGGCATGATATTATCTTCTAATGTTGAACTATATAGGGTTTACATGTAACCAGCGCTTGAAACTTTTGATGTAAGCCCTGATGATGGTAACTTGCATACCAAAACCTATGTAGGGGTGTTTTAGTACAGTGATTTGTAAGTCTGTGTATTTGTTGGTTTACCTTAGAAATGCAATATGTGTTTTCTACAAAATATAAAAATTCTGTTTGCAACTTGGCACCCTGGTGTTGTTGCTACAGACAGAGGCTGTGATCAAGAATTTATGCTTTGCAATTCCATCAGCTCATTCTGGTAGCAGTTCCTACTTGTGCTGTGTCTAATAGTATATTCTAGAACACAGTTTAATCTATTTCTTCCAATTAAGTAAGGAGCTAGCCTCCACAGAACCTGCCTGACACATGTGTGCAGTCTCACCAGTTGTACTTGTCATATGATGGCAGTTACAGTAAAGTTGTCCCTGTTTATGCCATCAGGTGTACTGAGTGGAGGTATAGTTCACTCAATCTTAACCTGGGCACTGGATGGAGATTAGTGGTTAACTTCCCGCTCTGGCCATTTTACTCCAGGCAAAGCACCCTAGTACCCATTGAATAGGAAGTTGGGTGGGCCCCAGGCCCAGTATGGAAATTTTGGAAAAAATAAAAGTAATTTGACCTACCCAGATTAGAACCCCAAACCATCCAGCCCATGGCATAGTCCTTACACCGAATAACATAGAGCCAATGATCATCCTACTTGAAAACACTTCAGATATCACTGCCAGTGTTTGTGCAACATTTCCTCTTCCTCTACCCTTCAATATTTGTGCCACTGACCTTTCCAAAGGCTTAAAGTATTTGGATCCTCTACCTCTTCCATGGGTAACTTAGGTCTCATTTTCCACCCAGCTTATAAAGCTGAAAAGTGGATCCAAATTGCATATTATTTCCATCTATTTTTATTAATATTAATTTCCTTTATACTAATTATCCCCAATTGTCTACTAACATCCACATTCATTTCACATGAGAAACTGGACATTCTTTACAGGAACAAATTTTGCACATGTACCAGCCGAAGTGAAGAGTACCAAAACAAGAAATTCAACACAAATAATGGGGATAAAAGAATTTCCTACACCTGAAGAAAAGATGGGAAGACTAGGCACATGTGTACTTTAATTTACACTGTGAAATCTCATAATAGCAAGAATTCAAGACAAAAATCCATAGCCAAAAATTTGCGTGCACACATAGCAAGGAAGCATTTACTGTATAGAAGTGCTTAACACAAGATGAATCCAATCATTGCATCTCTAGTTTTAACTGTAGGACACGCCATTACAAAAGCCCAAAACCAACCGGAGTGATTGAAATTCAGTGTGACCCATCAGCCTCTGGTGTATGCTGCTGATGATACTAGGGGAAAAAGTGCTGGTAGAATAAGAACAGTTTAATGGAGGAATGGAAGTAATGTGATTGTGGCATAAGAATGGCACATTGTTTAAGTGCGAGTAAAGTGCTGGTAGAACAAGAATGGTGTAGTGGGGAAGTGGAGGTAAAGTTCTGGCTGAATAAGAATGGTGGGAATAGAGTTAGTGAGGGAATAGGGTTAATGTGATGGTGGTATAAGAATGGTATAGTGTTGGAGTGGGGGTAAAGAGCTGGTAGAATAAACATAGTGTAGTGCGGGAGAGGAGGTAATGTAATGGTGGTATAAGAATGACATCATTTTGGAGTGGGTGGAAATTGCTGGTAGAATAAGAATGCTGTAGTGGAAGAATGGAGGTAGAGCAATTGTGTCATAAGAATGGTGCAGTGATGGAGTGGAGGTAAAGAGATGGTGTAGCGTTAAGGAAGATTTAAGGTGATGGTATACATACATCCATATATACATATACAGAAATACAAACATTTCATAAATTCCTTAAGAGCACAAAGATGAATTGGATGTGGAACAACTTACAAAACACAAATACATACAAATTTTATGGTGTGAAACATTAAAAATCATTTACTAAACCATATTATAAATCATCTCAACACATTAAAAATTCATCTACAAAGTAACAGGAATGTGTACTCAAGTATTTTATCACAGATAACTTAAATTATCACATTTCATTATTACAGACTGTCAGACTACGCGGTAAACTGTTGAACATTTTGTGCCACAACAGAATTTACATAAATTTACATAAAAGTGCTGGTAGAATAAGAACAGTGTAGTGGGCAAGTGGAGGTAATGTTCTGCTAGAATAAGAATGGTGTAGTGTGGGAATGGAGTTAATGTCAGGGTGGTATAAGAATGGTATACTGTTTGAGTGGGGATAAAGTGCTGTTAGAATAAGAGTAGTATAGTGGGGGAGATGAGGTACAGGAATGGTGGTATAAGAATTACATAATTTTGGAGTGGGTGGAAATTGCTGGTAGAACAAGAATGGTGTAGTGGGGAAGTAGAGGTAAAGTTCTGGCTGAATAAGAATGGTGGGAATAGAGTTGGTGAGGGAATAGACTTAATGTGACAGTGGTATAAGAATGGTATACTGTTGGAGTGGGGATAAAGTGCTGGTAGAATAAGAGTAGTGCAGTGGGGGAGAGGAGGCATAGGAATGGTGGTATAAGAATGACATAATCTTGGAGTGGGTGTAAATTGCTGGTAGAATAAGAATGGTGTAGTTGAGGAATGGTGGTAGAGCAATTGTGTCATAGGAATGGTGCAGTGGTGGAGTGGAGGTAAAGAAATGGCACAGTTTTGAGGAAGATTTAAGGTGATGGTACAGATACATATATACATACAGAAATGAGAACATTTAAGAATTCCTTAAGAACACAAAGACAATTGGATGTGGAACAACTCACAAAACACACATATATACAAAGTTTATGGTGTAAAATATCAAAAATTGTTTATAAATCATTATTCTTAATCACCTTTACACATTAAAAATTCATCTACAAAGTAACAGGAATGTGTACTCAAGTATTTTCTTGCAGATAACTTAAATTATCACTTTTCATTATTATGGACTGTCAGACTACGTGGTAAACTGTCAAACATTTTGTTCCATCCCAGAATTTACTTTTTTTAAAACAACATATTTTGGTGTTTGTTCTATAAGGATGGAGCTTATTACTTGTATGAATATTGTGTGTATATGAATTTGTTTGTAAATTTTCATATTGAGAGACAATGAAGTGCACTAACAGAAGTATATATTTGTATGGAACAGGACAAATCTCTAATTGTTTAAATAGTCTTCTACATGAAATTGTGTTTTGTGCCAGCCATAAGTCTGATGATTTTCATTTGGAAAGAAAAAATTTTCCCACTGTAAGAAGATTGGTCCAAATATTATTACACACTTTATGATAGAATGAAAGTATGCATACTATACTGATTTGAGAATGTTAATTTCACTGATATGGACCATCAACCCAATGGCACAGTGTGCTCAAACTAACTTAGGATTTATTTGTTCAATGTGGTTTTTGCACTTTAGGTTGCTATCAATTTTTAAACCAAGATATCTTGTAGATACTGTCTCTTCTACATAATTTTCTTCATTACTAACATGCCATGTTGACAGTGATGCATTATTTGTTATAAGAATGGTATTGTGGTGGAGTGGGTAAAATAATGATGGTATAAGTATGGTGTCCAGCCACAGTACCTGTAAAGATAGGTAGGATATGACTGGTGTGGTGGTGGAGTGCACGTCAAGGGATGGTGGCATATAAATGGCAGAGGGGAAGACTAGAGGTAGAGATGGTGGTATAAGAATGCCTGCTGCACAGTAAGTCCTTGGCTGAAGTTCCCAACAGTTGGACTACTCTGGCAGTATCCCCACAGGTCATGGCAGCAACCCTTGCCGGTGAGGTACCTATACTCATCCACTGTCTCAACCTCATGTTGTACGGAATCCCTGCAACAGTACACTTTCATTTAATATGCTAGCTCTCTCACTCCTCTCCCCAAGACTGCACTGCGTGACACTGACCTGATCACTTACAGATTATGGATATATATAATGTAAACAGCAGAAAGGTGCAGGATGTTTGTCTCAGGTTAAGCAAACCTCTTATCAGGGTTTGTTACACTTTGTAATAGAACTAATACTAACTCTAAATTTATGTATATAATGAGGAATTTTGCTTCAAATTATGGCAAAACTAAAACACAACAAGAAACAGTTACTACCTCTTACATATCCAAAGTCCCTGACACATGGAACACCACACAATATTGCAATCTGCATCATGTGTAACACCACCACACTTTCACAGAACTGAAAACTATAGCACAAAATGAAGTATTTTCAACTATATAACAATGCTTGCCTAATGAAGCAGTAATCTTTAATATGAAACCTCAACACAATATTGTAACATTAGACACCAAGTGCACGTAAATCTTCAAACAACCAATAATATCCTCGACTCTACAAACAACTTACATTTCCTACTCTAGGCTTCTCCAACCCCTACTGCTTCGTGCACAAGAAGTACTGATGTAAAAATATGGCAAGCTGAGTGGATCAGAGGCACAGATAAAGTCATCGTTAATCTGTGGAAAAGTCACTCAGTTAATGATGTAACATCCGAACAGCTTGGCCATCTTGATGCACTATAGTCAATGCGCTGTTAACCCAAGCCCCAGTGGTGCACTGCGGTACTACATCTGGGAGACCTGGATGTTAGTCTGTTACTCAGCCCAGCACCATACCTACAATTCAACAGTTACAACATATTTTCAATCCATTAACACATCTTCCATACTGCATATCTTACACATTTTATACAATGTTTCTGCCATCACTGTTACCCAACTTCAATAATTGCACGAATTAAAACTATAATATGAAATACACCATAAATGTTAAGTCCCTTACACATGGAACACCACTCAACATTGCAATCTGCATCATGTGTAACACCATCACTCTTTTACAGAACTGAAAACTGTATAGCACAAAACAAAGTAACAGAAATTACGTGACACTACAATATAGTGGTATGACTTCCAATTGCAGCCCATGCATCTTGTATAAATTTTTTTTGGGTGACAGAATAACAAGCAGCAGTTGAAACCTCCTTGTTTGGCATACATGAACCCCTGTGACTGATTTCTACTTGTGGGGTATGTTAATATACAGTAATAGTCATTGCACTGGATATCTGCAAGAAAGCACTCAGACTACACTTTTTTCACTTCAACCAGCAACTCCTGCTGTACAATAAGCAATATCTTTCGGAGGTGTGTTGTATGTCTGCAAGCTGAATGAAATATTGTTAACAAAAACCTAATATTAACTGCACTACATTCATCTGAAGGATATGGCCCCTGACCCACAGCCAACTGGAAGAGCAGTGAGTGCTCAACTGCGTCCTACCATGCTAAACACTCTGCATAATAAATGGTGATATAAACAGTGTGGTATCATTTGTGTGCTTTCATATCAAAGCAAGCCAAATGGGAAATAGTCAGGGCTGCCACCATTAAAAAAACTTAATTCTAATCAAACAATCATCCCACATGTACACACTTATTGTTGAAGTTGAAGTGATTTTGTTTGTGCACACAAGAAATTAAAGAAGTTGCTACAAGAAACCGTTTTTCAATGTGTTTCTCACAACAATACACATTAAATATTTCAACATGGCCAGTGCTTCGCTTCTTCCCAATAAACCACAGTACTCATGCCCAGGAATTCTCAGCACAAAACTTTCGTACATGCTAAATACAGTGCAGGTACATCAATCACACAGAGTCATATTTTTTATCATCCCACTATCTTCATTCATGTAAACCTCCCCATTAGACACACAGTGCAGGTTTTCTTTGGCATAATTCTCGACATACTGTGTTCTCATAAAAAATAATATTCAATGAGAACTTATAGCATGTAATATTTACTTTCAACATGACGCACAATTTTCCAACCCCCAAAAACGCACACCTACGGATTCTCTCAGAACCAGTTTAATTAGGCCTCGTTTTATTCCTTTTCCAAAAACTGCAAAAAATTCATGCATTGCATACATTAATCAACCTTTCTTCCATAACTGCGAAATCCTAACTCAGCGCTTCTTATCCTGTGGTCAGATTTCGGGGGTCTGTGAACTTGGATGGGAAAAATATTACAGCTTTATTTTCACTAACCTCTGACTGAAATATAGATTTCATTCAATAATGAGTGTAGGCAACAAAGTCATTTATGGCCTCTAGACCCCAAAATGTTTGTTAACTTCAACATATCTCACAGTCAAATTACTATACCCTAAGAAAGGCAAACTACAATGCATGTGGTTCTGTGAAACCCACATATTACCATATTATATATTTGTTATTTTTTAATATTCTGGAATCTATATTCAAGTATAATTGGTTTACTTTGTAATACAATCTATAATACAGACTGTAGATCCCATATCTATGTATTTTATTTTATGCATTTAAATACATTTTTCTGAGAAGGGGTTCCTAGTTTTCACCATGCTCTCAAAGAGGTCCATGGCATAAAAAAGATTATGAACCGCTGTCCTAAGTCACTAACTTGAAATTATAGAAACTTCTAATTACCAATAATATTTCACACTATGTGCGAACCACAATTTCAATTTTTCTCAACAGGTGGGTTAATATGCAACACATGAGATTCATTCTAAACCTCTTAAACCAAGCATTCAAACAAAATTATGTGAACCGATTTACCTATTAAACCTGCGTTGAACAACATGGATGTCCTACCTATGAACATAAAAAAATTAACACTCCAAGCATGTAGTAATATACAGATTATCTTACACGGTTATAATGCCAGTCACTCGGTATGCTTGTCTAATGATATGGTAGTCTCTAATTAGCAAGCAAAACATTCCCCATTCGCAATGATTTAAATCTCAAAACAAACAACTGTAGCACGCAAGTTCTAGATATATCAAATTACCAATGATACTCCTGACCCTACAATCACAATAAATTAACCTCCACTATGCAATGGGATCACTAATATGGTACGCTCAAGATTAATTCTAAATCCCCTTAACGTATAAAATTTACACACCACACACCACAAAGAGCAACCTCGATGCCCTAGGATATGAACGTGACAACATGTCTGCCTCAGCATCGTACAAATTTACAACCGTTTTGAACTATATAATAATGCTTGCCTAACAAAGCAATAATCTTTAATATGAAACCTCAATACAAGATTGTAACATTTGACACCAACACACGTAAATCTTCAAACAGCAAATAATATCCTCCATGCTAGGAATAACTTACATTTCCTGCTCTCGGCTTCTCCATCCACTTCCACTGCTTCGTGCACAAGAAGTGGTGATGTAAAAATGTGGCAAGCTGAGTGGATCAGAGGTACAGATAGGAAGTCATTGTCAATCCGTGGAAATGTCACTCGGTCAATGACGTAACATTCGAACTGCTTGGCCATCTCGATGCACTATAGTCAATGCGCTGTTAAACCATGCCCCAGTGGTGCACTGCGGTACATCTGTGAGACTTGGATGTTAGTCTGTTACACAGCCCAGCATGATTTGTACAATTCAACAGTTACAACATATTTTAAATCCATTAATGCATCTTTCATCCTACATATATTAGACAATCTATACCATGTTTCTGCTGTCACTCTAGAGCAACTTCAATAATGTTACACACAATTACAGGAATTAAAACTATACTGCGAAATACCCCATAAGCGTAACTTGGCTAATAATACTGGGGGGCGGGGCAAACTGACCACGGGTATTAGGAACTTTATTTTACAAAGGTGTCAAATTTGAAAGAGGGGAAAATTGGTCCCATAAAACACGAGTTTTTCATTTTCTTTTTCGTATGTTTTTTATTTGCCATTATTAAATTCAGTAACCAAAAAAATTCCTAGGTTGAAAAATATTGGGGGGGGGGGGGCGTTTCCCCCCCCCCCCCCCCCGACCCCTGCCCCAACTTATGCCGGTGAAATACACAGATCTAATGTTACATGAAGAATTATAATTGTTGCTATTGTGTATGTGTTGTATGAAAAAAAAAGTAAACTGAAGCACTAGCAGGTAAAAGCAGACCTGTCCATGTTATGAATAGAGGAAGAGTGAAAGTACCCTACATGTATCACTAATGTCAGCTCTTGGTGCCCGTGACTGCTCAACTTTATGCCCTGGCCCCCTTACGCCCATGGAAACCTGTTCTACCCACTGAATAGGGTGTGAGTGGGCTCTCAGCTGGTTTGGACATACTTGTATTTCAGGAAGAGGAAAGTCTTTACTACCGCTGGGTATTGAAACCTGCATCATCCAACCCGTGCCTCATCACTATATTGACAACGCTACCCCATCTATCGAGCATTGAAAGGAGGACTTCAAAATGGATCTTCAACAAACACAGCCTGCAGCCGCTGACTAAACTAAACAAACTCAAGACAGGATATGTTTGCAGCCTCTGGGCTCTGTAAAAAGCCCAGTTCATGACAAGCTCACTGCCTTGGGACTTTTCCAAATCAGTACTGCAAACTGGACAAAATTCTGACTGCAACAAGGTGTTCCCTGTGCTCACCATCCATATTCTTTCAGATTACTGAATGATCCCTTCTTTCAGCTCTATTAGTCCACAGTTCTGCTTGAGCACCTTCACAAGAAACGTCTAGTTACAGCACACAGTCAGGAAAATAAAGGGGAAGTAATGTCATTTCTGAAACATTTACTCTATTATGTAAAATCGTGCCCTAAAATACATAGTGCTGTCATGGTTTTCAGAAATTATTTACCACTGAAATGTTAGCAATTTACATTCACAGGAAGCTAAACACTTGCCCCAAGTTAATACTGAAGCTTAAAAAGCATTGGCCCTGTACTCCTAATGCCCTGTAGGACATTCCTGGCATGATGCTTAATCACAGGAAACGTTTACCCACTCATTTCATTTTAAGCTAAATATGGGATGTGGCAGGTATGCATTTTGTCTGGTGCAAGTAATATTTTCTTTTCTTCTTACATCAATTTCTGACACTATATGCTGTCAGCTGAATTTCACTTTGGTGACTTTCAATATTATACAATGCCTACTTCACTACAAAAACAGATACAGAAATTTATGCATACCATAAAACATCTAGCATATTCACCTTCAGCCATTCATCACCAAACCGTAAAACACAAAATATTTCCCTTCTTCTTTATATTTTTCTGAAACAATTTCACTCCACATTTTCATTGCTACACCACTACAGCCTCTGACTGCCCACTACAACTCACTTGATCATGCAGTTTGCAGGGTATAGGTAGCTCAAAATGGAAGGCTGGTAACAGCCAAAGCACAGCAGACATGATAAGATAACGGGACTCCATACACAGAATTTCTAACCTAAATTTACAAAAGTTTCAAAAATATTTATTCAAAATAATAAAATCTAGGACAGGGCTGATCATGCAGACAAAAGCACAGAAATGGGCGTTAAACGTAATTCACAGCAACTATTCCCAACATGTGTGCCATGTGCTTGCATGGGCTCAGGAATAGGTGTTAGAAGCAAACCAGAGTTTAACATTCATATACGTTATAACGCAGCTTCGTGTTGAAACTAGTGTTGCTACATTCATGTAAATAAATATTTGCACAGTGCATTTATGAGAAACATTCTGCCTCCTGGGAATACAAATAAATATTGTTTTATAATTTAACTTTTCAAGGACACTCTACAGAACAGGTCCAAAATTAACTAACTCCATGGACCTGATGCCTTCTTGAGAAGCTAACTGTTTCTCAGCTAGTCAAGAAATCTGCCGCATTTTATGGAACCCGAAGGTTCATTACTGCATTCACAAGAGCCCACCACCTGTCCCTCTCCTGAGCCAGCCCAATCCACTCCATGCCCCCATCCCATTTCTTGAAGATCCATTTTAGTATTATCCTCCCATCTATGCCTGGGTCTCACAAGTGGTCGCCTTCCTTCAGGTCTCCCCACCAAAATCCTCTATGCACCTCTCTTTTCCCCCATACATGCTACATGTCTTACCAATCTCATTCTTCTCAATTTGATTACCCGAATAACATTTGGCGATGAGTACAGGTCATTAAGTTCCTCGTTATGTACTTTTCTCCACTCCCCTGTCACTTCGTCCCTCTTAGGCCCAACTATACTCCTCAGCACCCTATTCTCGAACACCCTCAGTCTTTATTCCTCCCTCAGTGTGACAGACCAAGTTTCACACCTGTACAAAACAACAGGTAAAATTATACTTCTGTATACCCTAATCTTTGTGTTTTTGGATAGCAACCTGGAAGACAAAAGATTCTGCACCGAATGATAGCATGCATTCCCCAACTTCATCTGCTCTTAATTTCTTCATGAATGGACTTTCGATTCGTTAGGGTTGCTCCCAAATATTTGACTTCTTCCACCCTTTCAAAAACCTTATTATCTATATTTATGTTCTGATTTTGTCCTGCATTCTGATTTCGAGACATGACCATGTACTTAGTGTTCTCAGCATTTACTTCTAGACCAATCTTCTTAGTAGCGACTACTAAATCTTCTGTGTTTTTCTTTATACTATGTATGCCTCCGCCCAATATATTAATATCATCAGCATAAACCAGAAGCTGATGTGTACCATTCAATTTCAAGCCCTCTTGGTTTGCCTGAACCCTCCTAATGGCATATTCTAAAGCAAAGTTGAAAAGCAATGGCGACAGAGCATCTCCTTGTTTCAAACCATTCTTAATAGGAAACGTGTCAGACAGACGTTTGCCTACCCGAACTCTGCTATATGTTTCACACACATTTTTATTAACCTTACTGGTTTCATGGAGACACCAAACTCAATGAGAATATTATACAAGACCTCCCTCCTAACTGAATCATAGGCTTTCTTGAAGTCTATAAATAGCTGATGCACTGCCTCATTGCATTCCCATTTTTTCTCTAGTATTTGACGAATGCTGAACACATGATCAGTAGTTGACCTGTTACATCGAAATCCACACTGACGATACCCAATAATTTCCTCTGCATATGGACTTGACCTTCCCAAAGGAATGTTGGATAGAATTTTGTACGTAGTTGACACAAGTGATATGCCTCGCTTATTACTACAATGTTTTATCACCCTACAGGTCCAAAATTATTTGCCCAAAAATACCGTTAACAATATCAGTACCGTCTCTAGTAACGATTTTTCGACAACAAAATCACACGAAATGATCACAGCATTTACAACATCAAATAACAAATGATCTTACAAATCACGAATCATACATATGTAAATGCCATTACAACCATGAACACCGACCCCACATGCTCCACCGCACACGCACACACATAAATGTTGTGACTCCCGATGGCAGCTACAGTGTAGCCAACTCCTCACGCAGAATCTTCACGGCGCTCTTGATACACTGCGGTCGACCTACAATACTGTTGTGCCGCGTTTGTGCTAAGCTGAACACAAATATAGAACAGTCACAGAAAGCGGCAACACATTTTCCAGCAGTACTACCAACATCAGGTCCTTTCCACGATATACTCTAAGATGCACCGGTACAATTCCAACTAAGTGCACTTTACTTTAGTTGGAATTCTATGAATATTATTCGGATCCCGTGACGTCCAACAGACACATAACACACTGTTAATGTTACATTCGCCGACCCAGTGACTGAAGTACCTTCGTCCCTCAAACCGATGCACAACCCAATTAACCTTAAATATGAGGTGCAGCCTGTCACCAGAAACAGGACACCGAAGTAATGGTGCGCATATTCTGATATGCTTCATACCTTCGGTACACAGACTTCTCCTACAAAATGTCACAGTTGGTCCAACAGGCAAATTTCATTATCGTGGCATTTACTATGAACATGAGTCTTCTGGACATAAACTTGTTGAGAATCACTGTTTGAGAACCTACCATTCCTGCCTCAGGTGCTGTACCATAATTATAAACACCTTGAAACGAACAAAAGGTGTCTATTTTCCGCATACTTAACCTTAGCTGATGGCTGCACATGCTCTAAAAATGTTGGTTAATGGGACCAATCACAAAGTTCACATCACTTACAAAGTATCATTTCATTTCTGGTTCATGGATAAAAGTGTGTTGGTCAAATAAAGCATAACCTACCTCCTGGTTTCTCACTTGGTGGAAACTTGCCAGGAACAAGTGATGCAACATCAACACAAAAGCCAAACTTTATAAGTTTTGAGGTTCCCATGATCATTGTTCATAAAATGGTCTTTTTTTATTATCTGGCAATAAATCTACACACACATTGAGGCTCATTTTAAACAAACTTTTATTACAAACCACTTAAAAGAGTTGCCAACAGAAATTTTAGAATACTACAAGAGAAACTTCTTCAGTATGGGTTTTATGGGGCAATTCCAACAGAATGTGCAAAGGGACAACTTTCTTGATATTAAACAGCACATCACTGAAAGTGTGCCATTCCACTGGAGCATACGTTCCCCAAATTCAAAAGTCACATCCTATAATCTTTAAGTCTAGGTGGGTGAGGCATATAAAGCAGGTCCAGCGGACTCCTTGTGGTATACCATTTACATCTAACAAGAAACTGACGACAAAGCCATAGAATAATAACCACCCTATGCCAGAATCCATACATCAATGATCTTATAAAACCAAAGCTATAAGATGTATTAACTTAAAGTCTCCAACCTAAAACTGCACCCTGCTTCAATGAAAACACTGCAAACAACATTCTTTCTGTACTAACAATCACACGGTACTGGTTACTTTCAACCTACAGTATGAACTTTTCAGACTTTTAGCATGGCAAAGAACCAGGGTTGCTCTTTCAAAACCTCATGACCAATTCAAGTGTCTGTCCATTTCAAAACAAGAATTATGCAGGCAGCAATGAAACAGCATGCACTTTGAGGTTACTCCATATTCCTATATTAACACCCTGTAGTCACAAATATCAGTACAGACTTAAATTTTATTGGGTTAAAATAACACTAACCCTACCGCAGCAGTCTATAACGACAGCAGTCACTCTATGTGTAACAAAATTCTGTAACTTTTATGAAATATGAACGTACACTACCATGTTCACAAGAGTCCATAGTGCTACCCAATACTGTCACAGACCTGTGAACGCCAACCTTGCCTCTAGACAGTGCAGTTTTTTATAAAAATGACATCCTGGAAATGAACCCACCACATTAAAATCATCTTAGCTCAAGCAAATGCCACTACTATGTTTAGGTTGGTGGACTCTGTACATTTTCATGGGCAGTCACATACAACCCTGTGAGCAGTAACTACCTCAAGTCAGTCACATCATTAACACACACTGCACAAGGGAAACAAATTATGTTTAACAATAAAGGTCTTACAAGAACTGAACTAATGAAGTTTATGTCGAATTAAAAAATGGTGATGGAAATGACTGGCAATTCTCCAGGGATCCCAGCATCTGATACTACAACACTTATAATGGAAAATAAATATACAAATGCCAAGTAGAAACTCATATGTAAGAATGCTGGGACATCTCAACAGCAAAAATGTATTGCTCGTAATACATAATGAAAACATTCTTTCAACAAATATATTAAGTTAATAACTTGCCAACAAAGATTCATATGCATATTCCATACATCTCCATTAAGATTTATTAACATTAGGCCAGGTGAGATTAAGTTTCAAACTGAATATACTCCTCACTTAAGATTCCTTCAATCAAGCCTCTTCCTCATAAACATTCAATTTCCATGGTTCCATCCCAAACATGCCAAAATTAACAGTATATTGCCTCCAATTAACCCTTGAATAATTAGTACCCGAAGTGCAAATTAGTTATTTCGGTTCATTTTCACTAAACGCTTAGAATCTGGATGACATAATCATTTCAATCTTTGTGCTTTTAAAATTTGATTTGCCCGTCCCCAACACAGAGAAACCTGTACATGAAGATTCTTTTGAAAACAGTGGATCCAAAGACTGAGGAAAATTATATGGATGAAATTTACCAGTGAGACTAATCACATATTAGAATCAATCAAACTGACCAGTGACAGACAAGTTACATTTAAAAACAGTAAATGGAGTTTTCACTGCCTTTACTCTCTGTGGATAATTTCTTCAATCAATCCATCTCACAACACAGCATAATGGTGGAAATGTTCCATCTACAGTGTGTTTTCCTACTACATCAACAGTTCTGTCACTTTTCCATTACTCATCTTCAACAGCCTGCACTTGCCTCATGTCAAATAGCTAATGCTAAGCTCAATCAAAAAAGTTTTAATAAAATGAACTGTCACCTTGCCTCTGAATTAATAACGCTACAAGTGTTAAACAGCAGTTTAAAGGAGCAGCTCAGGTTAAAAATGATTATTCAGATAATTAGAGGTTTTTTTTTCTATGTCACAATTACAGCAGTTGGCAAATACACAGCCTTTCCGTACACGTCGTCAGAAGTGGGATACGGTTTGTCAGTTTCAACTCATCCATGCATCAGCAGTCGATGTGATAATCCCAAAAACCTGGAGAAGATTCAGTCTCTCTCTGTATACTGCCACATTTCTTATATTTAACGACAAGCCCACTACATTACATGGTTAACGTAACATTCACGTGCTAACCCACACTGTGTGATGACTGATCAAATCATAGTAGTACTCATTATTATTCTGTAAACACACATGAAACCTGTCATGGCATAATTTAAGCCTACTTTCTCTAATTAAACATTTTGTCTCCTCCATCGTTTTATCATCAAGTGCATCTGTAACTGACCTTTGTTTACTTCCTAATCCTTTATTTGAATCTTCCACCATGAAAATGTTAACGCCTCTTCATATGCATTTACTTAAAGAACTGGACAACAGTACCAACAATATCGCTCTGATACTATGTTCCACATTTTTGTTTGCACTATGTCTGTGAAAGAAAATAACATTCTACACGGTATTCTGCTGTATCTTGGCATAAAACTGAAAATGCATTTCGTAACATTTACCACTGGGACACATACTGCACAATAATAAATAAATAATAAAAAAAGTATCTTTACTGTTTCTAGCACCTTGCTTGTCAATTAGGTCACCAATCATGCTTTTCTTTTCATCAGCACTGGCATCATCTTTGGAAATTCGAAGATGAACCCTCCTCTGCACCGTCATTAACCTTTCAACTACACATGCCAATGCACATAAAAGAACACCCCTATATTCATTTTATATATTTAAACAAGGAAATTTACTGCATTATTAAGAGATGCTGCATAATCTGTTTTATTTTTCACAAAATGCCATTTATTTCATAATTCTATTTTTTCCTGTTCAAATTAACACTCAACATTTTTCATAAAACATGCACTGAAGTTTAAGTAACAACCCAGTCATTTTAAGGTTTAATCTACTGCACGCAAGTATTTCTGGTTCTCATTTCACAGTAAATTCCTTTTTTATTATCAAATGAAGCACAACCTCGTACAAGAATAATATGTTCTGTTTCATTTGCATCACATTCACAGTTTGATCATGGCTGTACTGCTGAATCACTCTCTTTGAAATGCACTGAACATACAACACTGCATTTTGTAGGCTGAAAATTATTTTTTTAAGGTATGTCCGCAAAATTGTAAAAAAGAGACTATTAGCTTTGTCATGGCTGGCTGTCCATCCACATGGAAGGACTTGGCTCCCCACTGGACAGATTTTCACGAAATCTGATATTTGAGTATTTTTTCGAAAATCTGTCAAGAAAATTTAAGTTTGATTAAAATGTGACAAAAATAACAGGTACTTTACATGACAACCTATGTACATTTATAATAGTACCTCGCTCAATTCTGCTCAAAATGAGATGCTTCAGACAAATCTGTAAATAAAATCAAAACACACATTTCATGTTCAGTAACTTTTTCCCCAAAACTGTGCCATTTATGAGATGGGGAAAAAATATAATGAAGCCCAACAAGCCACAGACGACAATATGACACACGCGCATTGCACGAAGGATAACAAAGGCCACAAACACACTCAGTATATGTAATACTTATTGCTTTTCCACTGCAACAGTGGTTACGTGAACATGCCTCAATGTTACGTTATATGTAAATTGCCTGTCTTATTCTTATGGAGTAAGCATCTTTTTGGTGACTTATCACAATACACAACATGATGGAATAAAAGCTTACGACTTCTTCCTCTATGACACTCTGGCCCATTTTCAGGCTGTCGCTTCCCTGTTCGGTTTCTAGACAACTGACCTTTTATGAGGATGAAATCTTACAACTGGCACTTCCTTTCTTCCATAAGGATTTATATCTGACATCAGTCACACATGTGCAGCACAGCACTGTTGTCTCAGTTCCAACCTACCGGTACCGGTCACAAACTATGTATGTAACACAATTTTACCGAGAAATTATTTCTGTGAAACTGACACAATTCTTTCTAACTGAACTGCTCCTGTAGCAGCTGCTATCACTGTGACTGGATATGGTTAAGTATAACAAATGTGTATTTTGGTGTGAATTGCACATGAAGCACGGTTCTACTTCAAAAGTGTACAGTTTTGAGCACAACAGCTACCACTACAGCTGGCAATAATTTTGGTCCACTACATTACTTCCAGTCAAGAAAGCTGTTGAAATGTAATTTGCTCACTGGCAGGAAGTTCACCTGATCTCATATTGCTTGTGTCATCCTTATGGAGCAACTCTTTGATTTCTACTGACATTAACTGACAGCACATGGCTGGAAATATGCTACTTTTGGCTGTAAATCAGAAAGTGACAGAATTCAACAAAGGAGCATGTACAGTATAGTGGTGTGAGGATCAGGCTTTCCAATAACAGAATGTATGAATATACTGCACTTACTCTGTATTTCAATTGTCAAATTGAACTCACAGCATCAAAGTTGGGGTCCACAAAAAAAGTTTTCAAGTTTTGCAAGTACTTTTCTGAGCATGAAACCTGTAATTTCTATTACAGGCTGAAGTAATAAACCATAAAAAAACATACCTCACTGTAACTGGGTTTACAGTATGAGGCACCCTTACGCATTCCTGATGTACGAGTGTCACAGAATACAAAATACAAACTACGCATTGTTTCATATCACTTATACCTGCCAGCAAAGCTATAACCTCTATATGCAATGTCAAAGAAATATAAACATAAAAAACTTCCCATATTCTTTTTAAATTTAGCACATGTGGAGACTAATATACAAGCTAAATATACAATGAAAAATTACATTATATAAATAACAAAAAGGGCAATGACAAATAACTATATAAAATAGCTATACTAATTTAGGTTGAAGCCCAGATAAATGACTCACCAAGATTTGGTGGCCTGGCAGACGGCAGGAAAGGTCTGCCATCACTAGTGAACACTATTTACCAAAGCCCATACTTAAAGCAAGCCCCATGTACTAGTTTGAAATGTCAAATGAGTTTTTAAAATTCCCCAAGAGTTACCAAAGCTCCCACCAGTTTACCAGTGAATTTAAAATTAACTCAATTACAACTGTATACTTTAAAGCCAACACATCCCTTTCCAGCAATGGGGCCGCAGCACTGCACAATAATATGAAATCAGTGAGCCAGTTATTTCTTGGCAATGAACTTTTATTCTTTAACCCTCAGTCTCTTCAGCATAGATTTTTTAAAACAGTCGATATGCGGAAGCAGAAGTATTTTCAACAAATGTTAGTACCTACCAGAATGTATTAGTCAATTACAACAACCACTTCACATCAGGATAATTTCAATCACAGAATACAAACAAACTGCATCACACAACAAAACTGGACAAATGAATGTATAATATTGCATATCACATTCCATAAACATAAGAAATGTTTCCTCACATTTCCCCTGAACCACCGATTTTACATTGAGCCACATCGCAAACAAAGATGATCCAGTATATGTATAACCTACAGGTGCAATTGAGGGAAATTTCACACTAATTTGTACTGCAAAAGCATGCTGACATCATGAAATCTTTCATACAGATACCAATATAAAGACCGCGAAGAGAAAGATCCTTCCGTCACCGACATCCCAGAGTTAATTACATACACATTAATAGCATTTAAAATTTACTCTTTTCAATACATGGGGCCACAAAGTGATTACTGTTTCTGGCAAGGGTTCCAGGCAAGGCAGGCAGGGTAATGTCACGGCTGCAACAACACTGTGCCACATGTAACACCATATTGGGAAACAGGGATGGCCAACAACTGAAACAATGTGCGCTTCACAAGCCTTTTTTATTAAATCCTCGACCTTCTTAACGTGTCGACATATCCTTGTTGGGGGAACGATAGCAAAACTATCATATGTAATTGTTTTCAAATCATTCACCTGTTTATTATAATACATATGTGGGTTTTTAAAGAAATCAAACAAGCGTTGCAGAAATACCATGATGGTCTGGTTTTTTTTGACAGCTATGGTACAATGTTTGTAATTTGGAATTGGTTTAGCAAATGGAACAGTGACAAAAACCTCACCCATCAATTGCCCTGGTAGTACACATAGCATCAATCATTGCTTCTTTCATGTACTTTTTTTATTTATTTTTTTTTCCAACAGCTTGCATAAATTATTTGTCCAGAGCTGTATTAGTTTTGATGGCAATAACGCATTCTTCACCACAGGACTTCAAAACGGTGCACTGCAAATAAAACAAAACATGTAAAAAAAATTGTTATTTAATGGCAACATTGCCTTCATGTTTAAACAGCTTCAACCCATCTTAACTGTTGCATCTTTTACCATGAACCAGTCAATGTATATGGATCGGTCAGAAAATGCCCAGAATGTATCATTTTAAAACAATACATTATCTGAGTCTGTACACCAACACTTCTCCACATAATGATCCTCATTTTCAATGCACATACCCCACAGGGTTAGCGCTTGTACAAGCACGCACAATACGCAGTACAACCAACACAACAAATTTAAAAAAACATCTTTTTGGATACTTTCTGACTCACCCATGAATATATTAACCTTTAAATGACCTACATTCGCATATGGTAACACGCCAAAGAAAACCCTAGAAATTCACTTTGCATATTTAAACAAAAAAATTTACTCCACTTTTTAAGACATGCTGCATAATCTGTTTTATCTTCCACAAAATGCCATTTACTTCACAATTTTATCTCTTCTCGTTCAACTAATAAATTCTTCATAAAACATGCGCTAAAATTTAATTACCAACATGGTCATGTATCTGTTAAGAAAAAAAAACTCACTGCAGTTACAGTGAAACCCTGTTAAGAAAATTTTGAAAATTCCAAGAAAATCCTACTCCTTAAGCGGGAAATTTCTTAAAAGGATAATTTTAATGAAATGGGAGAATTCTGGTGCTTTTTTATCCTGACTTCTTAGGCAGGAAATTTTAACTGGGTTTTCCTTAAGCGAGTTTCACTGTATTATAAATTGTGTTTGACTGAACTGTCTTATAATAACTGAATCCTAATCACACAACAGAATGTCTCGAGGCAGGGGGGGGGGGGGCCACTACATACACAAGAAAAGCAGATCACAACCAAATTTTATCTACCTCCAACATGTATTTGTGCAACAGGCCACCATCAACGGCATTTTTATTAACAGTGGGCGGTACCAAAGTTTACATAATCAAAGACATTTAAGCCAGATATATCAATGACAGAACACAATAAAAATGGTAAAATATGCATGGGTCCACCATAAAATCTCAATGTAAAGAAATTCAATATAGTAACCCCAGGCAGAATACTTGTGTTACGATTCGAGCCAGAGTAATGAGATATATAAATCTCGCAAACTATTCAACAGAGTTTCTCTACACTTCCAGAGTAAAAACTATGTCCACCAACTACAAGACGTGGCCTCCAAGTTTCTGCGATGAATTGTACCATATCTGTACTGTACCCCAGGAGTTGCATCAGGCAGTTAACACCCCGAACTCGTACTGGCAAGTTGCCTGGCTCACATCCGTCATGACACCACCAATCATGACAGACGTCTTTTCACTGATCTCCTCAGTACCTTCCAGCACAGGCCTGACAGTACCTTACATTAGACAATGACCACTTCCCTCCAGTCTTTGTGATTCGTAATTCACTTAATCATTAAACAACATGCCCTACCAGTTAATGACAGCACTGTTAGAAGTATAAATAAATTGTATCCCGAAATTTTAATGTGCCGGTTTAATATGTAGTATAAATTTATATACACATACAGCACTGTTAAATAAACTAAAATGAACTCCTACCATTATACTTCAACCGTCAATTTCAGTAGGTATCCAAGGCATCATACAACCTTACAAAACATGAAGATCAAAATTCGTAATTATAACAGGGCTGTGGAGTTGGAGTCGGAGTCGTGGAGTCAGAAGCAATTTTGGGTTGAGTTGGAGTTGGTGAAAATGTACCGACTCTGAACTCGGTATCAAACCTTAAATAGATACTAGCTACAATATCCATTAGACTTTTAAATAATTTACAAGTCTAAAAGTAGCCTCATGATTCATGTGGTGGTGATGATGTATCTCATGATACCATTTACCATTTCAGTACGTTTACCATTATTAACACATATCGAGCTTTTATGGAGGAGGCAGAGTCGGAGTGGGAGATTTAATATTTGAGAAGTGTCAGTCGGAGTTGGAGGTTTTCTATACAGACTCCGCAGCCCTGATCATAACACAACAGTTTGCTTAACGAGTGAACTGTTCCATAAATTAATTCTTTGCGATTTTGCCTCCTTCACTGATTGTTACTTATTGCAGATACACATACGCTAAGACC
This sequence comes from Coptotermes formosanus, assembly GCA_013340265.1. NCBI lineage: Eukaryota > Metazoa > Arthropoda > Insecta > Blattodea > Rhinotermitidae > Coptotermes > Coptotermes formosanus. The sequence continues at coordinate 835,836 of BLKM01001554.1, forward strand.
TGAGTCTGCACAGTGGTGAAAACAGTCTTCAGCACTGTGACACAGTGTAGTCTGGTACGTGGACGCCAACACTTTGCAGGAACATACTGCCACTATCTTCAGGGCCGAAGATGGTGACCGAATCCTTCCCCAAAATGTCAACCCACCCACCAGACAACCTCAAAGCCCTATGCACGCCAAAAACGTGTGCCCACCCACGAGACAATGTGGCGACATACCCTGAAAAATGACAATATGAATATAAATCCACTTTCTATTAATAGTAAAGATACTACAATGCAATCAATTTATGCCTGTTTCACTGAATGTACATCATTATATATGTGTGTGTGTGTGTGTGTGCGCGTGTTACACAACATTATTACTGTCCATATGTTGGAAGTAAATTTATAACTATGTAACTTTTAAGTAAAAATTATCTGATAAGATCTTAAATTTTTAACCTTGTTAATAATCTTTTCAATACACATGTGTGACATGTCATAAACAGTATACGCGACTTTAAAAAATATTACACCATTTATACAGCCGTTTTAAAAAGGTCTTAAACATGTTCTCAGAAAGTCACATTTCTCATATATGACTGTTCATAGACCTGTGTGGAACAGAAACTGTTGTAAATAAAATGCTGATAAGTTTCTTGTTTCATTGATGAGTCCTGAGGTAGGATTAGCAGTTAATTTTCATTCTCTTATTTTTGCAGACTATGGGAGACCTTGGTACAGACCTTTAAGTTAGCTGCCTGCATTAATGACATGAGATAGTAAGTATGTTCAGTCAGTTCCTTAAATTGTCACGTTTCTGAAAAAACAGCCAGCAACACAACTCTGGCAGCATATAAACCTCATGGCAATAAAACGCAGTAACACGTAACGCCTGCAATAAAACGCAGTAACACACGTGCTGATGGCAACAGAACGCAGTAACACATACTAATGGCAGTAGAACACAGTGACACACGTGCTAACAGCAACAGAAAGCAGTAACATGTGCCAACGGCAATCGAATGCAGTAGCACATGTGCCGATGGCAATACAACGCAGTAACATGCGTGCCACTTATCATGCACTTACAATGAGACAAGTCTGCCCTCTGCACTGGTTATTCGTCTCTATCTCCAAACTGCTGAAGAGTGCTCAAGTCTTTACTTCTGCCATAACACAGTGCAGACAGTTGTTTAGCAGAATGTAATGCTAGTAAGTGCATGTGAGGACCTGGCAGTCCAAGTGCAAGATGCGCGCTGGCCTTCTGCTGAATCCAGTGTGGTCTTATCAGCATGCCTCCCACTCCCTTGCCTCTGACAGAGTCAAAACTTGGTGAATGTGAGGCATACCATGTCCACGTCATGTTCTGGATCCCATGTTATGCAGCGGCACCCCCTGTCAGCCATCATCTTTATCTTTACTATCATTCTAGTATTAGGGGCAAAATGGATCTCATGCCCTGTAATGCTTCCATTTGGGGCTCCAGAAATACAAAATTTATTTCTTTTTAACATCTGAACCAAGCACAAAAATATGCCTGACACCAGGCAATGAGCAGGTGTATTTCTGTATCCCTCCTGCCATGAAAATGCGGAATCCTATCACACTTTTGCCAGCCTGGCAGAGGTCAGGTTGGCCACAGACCATATCTGGAGACAGTAACCACAACACATAGTGACAAGTTACTGATATTCAGTGAGTGTTTGACACAGGCCAAAAGAATATGTTTCCATCATAATTTCCTTCACAGCTGGCTGCAAAAAGTGTGCAAATGCTAGTATAATATTTACACCATGTGATTCCCTGATAACAAGATCGGATAAGTATATTACACATACACAGAATGCACAAACGTTGCACTGCACTTCCTTGCACAATAAGAAAGATGTTTCTGCACGAGGTACCTGAGAAGAAACATGTTCAACCAGGGCATAAGTGAGACTTAATCTCCGAGATCCTCTAGCACCAACAAACCACAATTACAGATTGTTAGTGACTCTAGGCTCGGTCCATGAAAAAATGTTGTATTTACTTGAAGATGACCTGACCTTGACATTAGAAATGTCTTTCAGTAATGTAAACATTTCCCGTCTCTTCATAACAATGCAATTTATGCCAATAGGATGCATTTCTGGTAATACTGCACTCAGTAATTTTTTTCTTTTCTCTACAACTGCAGACACATTGTACTTTATGGGCATTACACAATAATTACCCTATTTGGTGAACTGATAACCACCCATTTGTGAGATATGAGATTGTCACTGAACATTTGAGTCTTCTAGGATGTTATGCTGTGTCACTGGGTAAACATTTCCTTACTTTCACGGGATCATACTGCCTTAACTTTTTAAAGCCTAGCGGTAACTTTACGTACCACCAGGTTTAACATTAAAAAATTCTACATGGTGCCCACATTGCGTTTATGTGTTTTGTGTGGATCTCAAAACAAACAGCAACTTTTGCCTTATAAAAGATTAAGAGATTGGTTTTTATAACTGAAGTGGAGAGTGTTTACAGCGCGGTACGCACTGAGTCCTTATATAAAACAGATACACTTCGTCTTTAAAGGGTTAATTTCCACTGTCAAACAGACTTGATGCCCACAGTGAAGGCACTACAATCCTTTCAAAGGTCAGTAACAAACAGCAGAACATACAAGAAAACTTGACCCTGTGGCCATTCACTTCTTGAAAGGTAATCCATATCAAGGCATTCTGTACATGTCATTAGGAAGCTCCTTCTACAAAGCTGTGTGCCACTAACAGTAACAGACACAAATGTATATCGTCAGCCCACACAACTCACCAGCAGCTCTTTGCCAGCTTCAAAATCAGCCCTCAGCTGTGCACCGAGTTCTCCATCAGGTACCTTCAAGTCTTCACGCAAATCTCCATTATCAGCCATGAGACAAAGATAACCATCATCTGAGATGTCAGTAAGCTGTAACAGTAGCAATCGACTTTTATACATGGTCTTGAATTCCATTTCAATTCACAGAAATTTAAAATCACAACAACCTTTTTTAATTACCATATGATGTGCCATCAGGAAAATAAAATGAACTAGGGAGGACATAGAGGGAAAGCCTCAACCAGGTCACCGTATAACCTACGTAAATACTATTATAAGACAGGAACCCTCTCGTAGGATTACACAGAACTCTGAAATATACATAGTAAATAGACAAGCTGTATGTTGCAACATGATAAACTGTAAGTTTTGAAATGTACATATCTGCAAATGGCATTAATGAACTTTCAAGAAATAATGAACACCATTAGGATAAACACAGGGAAGGCTACAAGGAATGGACATGGATGGAACCAGCCAAGGAACATGGCCAGTTGTTTGTTTTGGTGTTTAATAATGTTGAACCTTCACATTCTACTAGGACTGCATTCCATACATTGTCAAGTCATACAACAGTACACAAAAAGATATTCATGATGAGATTCATCTGTTATATAAGACAATGAAACTGTGCCATTGTGCCATTCTAAAGAAGTCATACGACTAGTAACTCCGTAACGCAGCCCGCCTTACTTCGGCAGCTGCCACGATACAGCTGATCCAAAAAATTGCCATTACAGGGACCAAAATCTGATAACAATTAGAATAGTTCATTACTGAAGGTTTGGTAAGCAACATGAAATTTAGTGGGCCAATTCCAACACATCATCACTGGATGGGTAGCAAGAAACATAAAATTTAAGGATCCAATTAAGCTTCACGTAATATAAGGAAACACCCAAAACAGAGACTTCATTTTCATACCAATGACCTAAAAACTTCATTCGGCTATAACAGTGACCATGTATGTGAAAAATTACGTAAACTGTGTGATAGCTGCTACGGCATAATGAAACTTTTGTCCACTGGTTGCCTTTCCATTACATTATGAAACTCTAAATTACAATGGATACAAGGAGTCAAACAGATATGAAAGGAATGTTACAGACAGGGAGATATATATGTGCACAAAGGCTTCCAAAGCCTGCATAAAGATATTTTCCTTTGATCTGGCAGAACCATCATGTTGCCCAGTCAGTCCACCTAGCACCAAGGTTAAAAACGAGTTAAGCAATACCTCTACTCGCCCTACGTGCTTTCATGGGACAGATAGGAACAGCTTTACCTTTTTGGCTTTTTGGATGGACACAGTGAGGAAGACCACAAATATAATCATATCAGCTAGTCCCTGGTTAACTCTAAAACATTTACTGTGACGAGCAATCTATAGCCATAAAGGCATTTTTCATAAAATACTTCATGTTTCTGCATGAGGTACCTGAGAAGAAATAGATTCAGCCAGGGCATAAGTGAGATTTAATCTCCGAGATCCTTTAGCACCAACAAACCATGGTTACAGTCATGTCAGTGACTCTAGGCTCGGTACATAAAAGTGATCTAAATATTTTTCAATACGAACTCATATACTTGATTATGCTGCACTGCACAAACCATTCTGGCCCAGGCATGCACTCTGGTACTACAGAATGACTGTAAACACATGTGACTGACAAATCTGTGTTACCCATTGCTTCTCAGTGGGCCAATTGTGACGAACTGCACTTCCCGTAAGATGGAGCAACACCACATTCTGTGCTTCCTGTTCATGCATGGCTCAAGAACCAGTTTCCTGATCAGTGGGTTGGGTGCCAAAGACTAAGAGAATGGCCTCTGTGGAGGTGCTATCTTACCCAATGCAATTTATTTCCGTGGAACTGGCCCAAACAGGAAGTCTACCAATCAGGACCAAGAACACCTGACAAACTGAATAAAAAATTTTAGATATTTTTGCTACTGTTTGCCTCAGCCTCTTCAGGAAAAATGTTACAGAAGTGTGTGTGTAAAATTCTGGGGCCCACTCTGAAATATGACATTAAATAGTAGCCTATAGGCTTTAAAATAATGCCAGATTTGTAGCAATGCAGCATTACATTTACAATATGCAGCCACTTCACATCATCTATTTACAATCGTCCTGCAGACTTCAGAGTATATACCTGAAAATAAGACTGGGCTGCTTCTTAACATCTGGAAGTAACAAGTCTTACAATGGTGAATCAAGCAAAATACTGCGGGTGTATCACTCACAGGGCAAGCTGCTTTACAGAATGCGAACAGACTGATGATTACCTTCACATTACCCAACTATGTTACCTTTAAACACAGAAAATGCAAAGTGTGTTACGGTCCCACATTACAGGAAGGAAAACTGTTCCCAAGGGATTGCATGGTAACAGTGCCTTGCCTTTCCCTGCCCTGTCTGCTTGTATGGTGTGAAGAACAAATGTTCTTGGAGTACTTTATAAATACTACCTTACTGCAAAAATTCATGCCCGCATCTCAAAGTTAAATGATAAAATGAAAATTACTATTCATAGTGAAGGCTGAGATACAAGTGCCAATAATATTACAGTTTCTAACGTAGATAAATTCTGCAGATATCTTAACACCCAACTGCAAATGAAACAAAATGTAATGCTGCAGCAAACTGGAAATTAAGAACCCACCATACGTCCATATGCACGCGCGCGCGTGTTGTTTTTTAATATAATGATGCAAGTAACATAGCAAGCATGACTGTGCAACCAAACTAAGTCTGCAGATAAACAATCGGAAAGGTATTTGTACCAAATATACAGAGCATAAATTAACATTCGTGAAGCCAAAGGTGGCAAAGAGTGTTGAGATTGGCTTACAATTTCAGAAAATGTGTTTGTGTTAGAGAGAGAGAGAGAGAGAGGGGGGCATTTCTAATGGAAACAACATTTCAGCACAGAGGACAAATTGAGACAAATACCCAATTTTTAATTCAAAGATAAAAAGGTGACAACTGCAATTAAGGAACGAATTTTGAAAACAGAAGGCAGGAGAACTTCTCAGTGTCACAAACTTTCCACAGCAACATACTAAATTCCAGAACAGCCGGTGTTTGTGATGACTGGTCACGTCAGAAGACTAAGAAAAACACACTAAGAAACACACGGTCACCTGGAGGGGGAACCTTCAAGCAAGCATTTTAACACCACTTACACGGCTTCTCAATAGGACTGCCACTTAGTGCATGGAAAAGAGAAGAAATCTGACCAAACACTAGACAGCAGAAACACACCAACTGTTTTGGCACATGAAGGATACACTGTTATGGACAGATATCGATGATATGGGATTCCTGCAATACATGTAAACTGTGCTGATAGAGACTAAATGTTGACTATGGGGACCAAGTTCTGGAAGACACACAAGATAAACTGTGGTAAGAATGGGCAATGATACAGTACCTCTAAGGTAGTAAGAAATGTGATGCTTCCTTACCTGGTAATCTTCACGCTTTACAAAAGGCACATCCATATTGTGGGTAGATGGACATATATCTTCATACTTTTTTGCATTAAAAATATCTATGCCCACAAGATGTACTTTGGCATGACCATGTTTACCAGTCTTAGATGTTGACATTTCAACAATTTTGCAAGGGCGAGACTGGAAAATGGAACAGAAAAAATCAAATCTACACAGAGAGCATAACATCAAATAAAACACACAAAATTATCCCAGAAGTGCCAAGTGTCAAAACCTTTGAGGCGTGCGAAAACTGTGACAGCTGACACCACGCAATCTCAAAAAACAAGTTTTGAGTTTTCTGCAGTGGTGCAGCATAAGATTCTGTTCTTCCAGTATGATGCTGCAACACACGGTAATATGATGCTGACATTTTGAAATTATGCACTGCCTTCATCTTCAACAATCAGAAAGTTATGGCAGAATGGAATCCTCAACTGAAGAAACATTCAGGCGAAACATTCTTCCTGCAAGTTCTCAGGTTTTTGAAGCGATGAACTTGAGAACTCCGTTCTTCTGGGACCCTGCCCTCCATCACTGAGTGCTCAGTGTCCACTGCTGCAAGACCCTGCAGTGGCCCATCTTCACAGGTCAAAGGACCACTGACACTTGAAGATGAGGCCAATGCACAACCTTGAATCACTGGCCAACAGCCACCCAGCAATGGAGTGCAACATACCAGAACACTGGAGTTCTCTATACCTCTCCCTCTTTGGAGTCCTTATATATTTACCCACAACAGGAACACTTCTGATGACCTAAAAATAGCACCTTGGCACTACTGGAATTAAAGCTGGCATCCTAGGTTTGAAAGAAGTCATTAATGAGACAACAGCACTTAAATACGGAAACCGAGATTTTACTTCATGGAATACTAAGTTCTCTGCAATGTAACTTGTGCAGCATGCATCACAGAAATAACAATTCAGCATGTGATGTTAAGCGCTGATCACTGGAAACACTCCAAATGCATACAGCAATAAACCCTGAATTAACCTTTCATTGGCAATGAATGGACATATCCACTGAGTATGCCCAAACAAAGACTATTTGTCCATTCAGATTTACTGTTACTGTTCTCTGAGTTCACTGAATTTGTATGAGATGTCACTGACATATGATCTACCAGCAGTAGGCTTTTGATACACCACACTGCAACTTGGCAGCAGACAGAAAGATAATACTTTGATTTTAAAAATAAGTATGCTCACAAACAGTGAACCCAAGATCAAAATGACACCACTCTTATTATCAACTGAATAACGCAACACAAGAGAAATGCATCTCTCATTTATACACATAGTGCCTTTACAAACTCGCAGCTCGCCACAGATATAGTCGCAGAAGCTTTCACACACACAAAGCCTCTGTATGTGGTAAAGTTCCCATGATAGCGGCTGTGAAGAGACCGTAGGTTAAAGACAGGTTCTGTGCTCTGGGAAGTGTTACGATTTCAGTGAAGAAACAGAACCGTTCTCATCATGTATTTACCTTGAGCATGACAAATCCATTTTTGCGAAGAGCAGAGCATTGCATGGGGTAAGTAACGGATGCACCAGCGTCACCAGTTTCAAAATGGGTGTCCTCAATATCTGCCATGATGTTTTTACGTTATTAGTTACTCTGAAAAAACAAAGGGGAAGCAATAGGTAACTCTCCCCAGATTAAACAGTTCATGTTTTTATAATGCTGTGTAAGGTCTGTGGCATTCATTACATAGCTATCTACATGCCATTTGTCACTTCACACTGCTAAACCACCATGCGTCACGGCAGTCACCTGAGTGCACTAATTAACCCTCTGGCACTGAAAGCTGACTACAGTCAACATGACTTATGCACCAGGTAAAATGCCCAAAGTCACATACAGGTGTCACAAAGAACACACACAATTATGGAAACCATTCAAATTCCCAGCTCTTGCAGAACAGACCCTGCATTTAATTTTGGCCCCAAAGGGATTACATGATAAACAAGCTGTCAGGAAATGGCAATCGATAGTTGTCAGTGAAAATAATGATCCTTTACAAAATTCATCCATTAGCAATTTAAGAAAATTCACTAACCCACTGTATCAGTCATACAAATACCATGTTTTTGTAGGAGAAATTTAAAAACAAAAGTATAAATGTTACACCCATACAGGTAAAATAATTTGTTAATATGCCTTCCACAGTGTTACTTGAAAATAATTTATGAAACTTAACAGATGTACGACATACGTAAAACTCAAAACAGCCACCAGCCTCTTCTGACTTGCTGGTAACAAGAGGTCAAGCGTATTGCCGGTGAACTGACTCAGATGACATTGGAATAGTCTTTTGTGAGCGCAGACTTGGGTAGAATCATTTGGTGCTGCTACATCAGGATGGGACAATACAGATATCCTCAAAAAATCTCGCTGTATAAACTGGCTTCACTCCCATTTTCAGCCAACTGGTTGAATATCTCGATTCTTTACTTCTGAATGTGGAAAACCAAATGCTAAACTTGTATGCTATAAATGTCTACAGCCAAAACATTAACGTGCAAGCTTACTATTCACATACCAATCCCATCCACTATTGCTGGTAACGGAAATAAAAAAAATATGGCATTCTAGGAGTAGCAAATTCCAAAAGATGATTATAATAAATACAAATAAGGAAGAGACTGTTATATTGACACACAAGGCAACCTTTTAAGCACGGAAAGATTCTCACAAAACTATGTATCATCTTACACATGGACACAAGTGTGAACTTAAACATGTTAATGTACATTGATGTTTTTTAACAGCTGCAGTACATTACCCACCATTAATTCTTTTAAACTGAAACTTGTTTTTTATCACAGTGACTGTAATAAAACAATACCACTGGATGGCACAACCACAATTAGCATCAACTGCAAGGCTGCCTGGATGAACCAGATGCCACACATCACATGCAACAGATGATGTGGCATAAACAAACACCTGAGCCAAGTGGCACCCCACATAAGAGTATGGGCAAAGATGAATAGCACAGATACTCTTCTGGATTGGAGTGCTTAAAAACTATGTCACTGTATGCCTTCGGTTGTCTTGTACACCAGTACAGCATCCATTTTCGACAACACACATAACACAAAGCAGCAGCAAGTATGTCGAAATTGCCAGTGTCCAATATTGCACTCATGAACAGCTGCAGATAACTCAAAGTACAAGCCTAGGGGCACAGGCTTCATGTCTTCTATACAGATGACTGTTACACCTATCAACTGTTTACTCAAATCGACCAACACAGTGTCGCAGGTGTGTGTGCAGTGATAAACAACAAATGCTTCATTCTAAAAAGGGAATGCAGTGCTGACTACAAATACATACTCATTCTAAATGGGAAACATACTGACACATCCTGCATAGTAAAGAATGTGAAAGACAAGATGATCTGCACTGCTGAAATTCTGCATGTGAGTGAAGATTTCACCACACACAATGGAAGATGTATTTTACATATAAAACCAATGCACTGGTAAGACCATTTTACAGAAGCCATGAAATAACACTGTTAAGGTGCTTTAGTTATAAATACCACATACCATGCCAGTTTAATGTCAGTATTATAGCAACGTAACAACTTCCCATACGGTAGTGGTAAAAGACAGCAAGCTGAACTCTTTACCATTTCCCATTTTAAAAATGAGAAGTATTAACAGACTCTACTACTATGTGCAGGTCTGAGAACTGCTTTATTAACAAGGCGAGGAAGGACAACAGACTTGGATCATGGACTTCAATGCAAATTGGATCTGTGAAAATCACACACAAAGTCACTTGTGTCCAACAGACCTTCACTCCCAAAACATATCCTTTAACAGTCTTCCTTCTGGCACAGACAAACTATTTGCTTTCCATCCGATTTCAGTTGCAATCCCAAAAGTAAGCCTGACAATCTCTCATCACTACCCTCTCCAACAAATATACTGTAACTTCAAGGTGCATTGTGATATATTTCCAACTGCTTCCATTACTGATTTTACAGAACAAAAACACTGTCCATACATGGTGCTCAGTAGAAACGAGATATTTTGATTACCAAACCCTAATGCTTCAAGGAAAGGGGGTACAGAATAGCGTGCAAGAAAGAAGCTTCATGACAGACTTCTCAGGTGACGCACTCAAAGCCAAGAAATTCAGTGCCTGATCTGAGATTCTCAAGTGACAGTGCTGAATATTCACGTATTCTGGGATGTGATACTGTGTCGTTTGTTTACATGAGTAGTTTGCCTAGTCGTAGATCACAGTGCTGTCATCTTCGGGGCCAAGCCAAGCAGTCCAAGAACTACACGAGCCTGTAAATGACGGCACTATGATCCTCCGATATGTCAGAAACTACTCAACAACAGTGTTACATCCCTGAAAACTAATACTCAATTTGACAGCCATCTGCCTGCACCACTGAGTCGTTCTGCACTGTTTCTATGTTGCTGATATCTTTTTCAATTTTCAATGCTCTTTCTGCAACAAGTCTAGCAGAGTTTGAGAAAGTGTGCATCTTGTGAGATGCTATGTGCTGAGAAGCATACTACAATCCTCACAGATTGATCAATGCCCTATCTTTGCTCCTAATTAACCCAATGAGGAAATGTTTGGTATTTTTATGATGCCTGACCATATATTATGCCCATCCAGTCACCATTCACCCACATCCGACAAGAAACAAAGTACACCAAGGCCTTGTTCTATACCCAAACTGAGCTCCTGAAAAGTGGACATTAATCAAAAATGATATTCGCATCAGATATAAGAGCTTAGCATAACAGAACACAGCCAGCCCAAGGACATTAAAACGAAAATTACAGGATACAAATTAAGAAGTGCGGTAAACTGGTTATGGGGTGTCAAGCAAAAAGGCGTAAAACAAGGCCAACATGTATAAGCTTTCACACCAGACAAGAGCCAAAAAAGCAGTTTCCTGCAGACATGTCGAGCAATGCAGACTGCAGGGAAGCAACAGAAAAACTACCTTGCCAAAAGGGAACTGAGAAATGAGTTTCAGGAGTAAGAACCCGAAATCTGAAATGTATGTCTCTGCACAAGGTAGCTGTGATGAACTATTAGTCTTAAGTCAACCAGGGCAAATGTGAGACTTACTCTGCGAGACCTTCGGGGCACTGACAAGCCATAAGCAGAGCATGTCAGTGACTAAGACTCGTAAAATTGCAGTGTTTAATCACGAACATGCATAGTATCATGGCCTTGCTGCAGTTAATGAAAGGACATGCATGGAATAAATATAACCACATACAAGTCATTAATAAAAACAAATAGTGAATACAATTTTGGTTGGAAATTGGTTGAATCTGACATGAACACAAACCTGGATACAATGATACAGAGAACTTCACAATTTAACACAAACTTGGATGCAATTAGACAGTAAGCTTCACAATTTGTGTTTTCCAATATCATGTTAATGGCATGTGGAGCAGTTTTCTTCCACATATGTAACTGCAGTATGTTAAATGTTACAGCCATGTGGTTAAATAAAGATCAAAGGGACAACACAGATAACATAACTGAAAACAAACATACACAAAATTCCAGCTGCAAAACAGTGACATAATGTGTCTCTGTAAATATGTTTCCAGCACTCCTTTGCCCTTCTGTCTCAGCTTTGGCAGGGAACAGTTAAAAGACACTTTCTCATTCTATATGTCTCCATGGGCAAGGTGTAGCTCGCTATGGGTCAAGCACGCCTGGGATAGATCAGACAGAAACAGGCCGAGAAAAACTGGAAAGGCTCAGGAGTGGGAATGGTAGCAGGCTTCTAACAAACATAAGCCTTTAAGTCTGTATGTTGGCAACTATAAATTTTGTGCCCACTACCAACAATTACTAGTTCCAGAAAGAAGGCACCATACTATAGCTGCAAAGGAAGCTGAAACCAAAGCAATTTATTGTCATTCTCTGCCCATTTAGTGAACTGCCTGAATTACAAAACACTGCCAAAAACTGACTGATGTCTACTTGCATGCATACTAGCTTGATAACCAAGGGTTACAGTTCTCCCAAAAACTGGCAGTGCAGATATAAATACTGAACCTCACCAAGTACAAGTGGGTGTGTTAACCTTTTAAAGTCTAGCAGTAACTTTACATAAGACCATGTTTAACATTAAAAAATTCTACATGGTGCCCACATTGCATTTATGTGTTTTGTACGGATCTCAGAACAAACAGCAATTTTTGCCTTATAAAACATCAAGAGACTGGTTTTTATAACCAAAATGGAGTGTGTCTACAGTGCGGTACGCACCGAGTCCTTATATAAAACAGATACGCTTCATCTTTAAAGGGTTAATAATAAAAAAATAAAATAAAAAACAGAAAGCCCTAACCTGCCCATGAATTCATCTGATGCAAAACAATACTCTATGCACTGAGTTTCACATACTCACAGAGTATGTTTCTTCTAATTTCCCATTTCTTGTACAACTATCTTACTCAGCTACAGTAAACCCCTGTGTGCCAGAATTAATTGCCCGGTGCGACCTGCAGCACACCGGAATTTAAACTGAGGGCTGCATCAGACAGGCACTACTGGCTGCTGCCACCAGCTGGCGTTCAGCACTCTGAGCATCACTGCCTGCCTGCCTGTAGGTGACATTAGGCTCCGAACAGTAAATGATGAAACAACCACGCTTATGAATCCTTTATAGAACGCACCTACCATTACAACAGTCCTAAAAAACATGTACGGACCAGGGCTGTGGAGTCAGAGTTGGAGCTGTGGTGTCGCAGTCAGAAGGAATTTTAGGTGGAGTCACAGTTGGAGTGCAGTCAGTAAACATGTACCAACTCCGACTCCCACCTCAGTCTAAAATCTTAACTAGATACTCCAACTCCAGAGCCCTGATAGCTACAGTAACCATTAGACTTACACTTAAATATAGGTTATAAGTCTAAACAGTAGCCTGATGATTCACGTGGTGGCGATGAAATGTCTTATAGGTTTACCATTATTAATGCATATTGAACTTTTATGAAGGAGTCAGAGTCGGAGTTTTAAAAATAGAGGAGTCGGAGTCAGAAGTTTTAAAAATTGAGTCGGAGTCAGAGCTTTTGTGTACCAACTCCACAGCCCTGGTACGGACCTACCAAATGGCAGAAACTGAAAAATAAAATTCCCTCTAGATCCAATACAATGAAACATAGATAACAAACACAGGAAAGGCATGGTCCAGAAGATAGAAAAATAAATGAAGTACAGAAATATCACATAAAACAACTTTTAAACATCAACACAAGGAGTAGACCCACCATGCATTCTTCCAGAAAAAGAAATATGAATATCAAGTTGGTACCTCTAACATAGAAGCGTGAAATAAGGTTCAGCTGAACCCATACCACACGCATGTCAGGAAAGATACCCACCTCACACCAAAATTACAGTGATGCCAAAAGTCATCAGTTGACCTAAGTTTCTCATTGTGCATTATAACTTCAAAATGTTGTACTTAAAACATTCTACAAATAGCCATTTGAGGGCAACAGCCTAAGCAGGAAAACAGTTCATTCAAATTTACAAGGTTCAATACATTATGAGTGCCAAAAATCTGTTAAATACAACAGCCAGTGTGTTGACTTGTTTCAGTTAAGCACATATTATGTAAGGTTAAGAAACTGTACACATAGTCCCATACACAATTTGCAGGTAGTATTTCTACATTTAACAGCTTGTGACTAGGCTTAGGACTATATACATTTTACTTATTGAATATGTAAAATAAAACCACATTTAAATTTTCACTCAGGGCAAATCCTATAAATAATGAACTGCATATCTCATTATCTACAGGACTGGCCCTAAGGGAAAGTTTAAATGTGGTTTTATTTTACATATTCATTATGCAAAATGCACACAATCCTAAGCCTACTCATGACAACAACACAAGAACTAACATCCTGTTTAGTACACAATATCTGCAGGATAAACTAAATGAAACAGGTCATAACAGAAATAAAAACAAACTATCCCTTACGAGCGTAAAAGCCACAAGTTGTCACAATCACAATTTAAGGCAACAGATACTGCAATAGTAAATACCAAATACTCTGATACGGAGTCTTCTACAGATTTCCACTACATGAATCAAAACCAACACATTCATAAATTCCCCACATTTGGGATAAGTATCACTAAATTCTGCTAACCACAGGCAACCCATATCATAACCAGTCTATGCTTAATCACCACATGATGGTGTATGGTGATTAACCTCAACACCAGATGGTAAACTAGGAAGTTTCACATTCAAGCTCGTTTATACCCCACGAACAAACAGCTGATGAAGGCGGGTGGTTGCCAAGGTCAACTGGCAATGTGATGGTGACTGGAAACCTTGCGTCTTCAATGAGACCCTGATCTTCTAGTCAGCAGTTGGTCAATCAATATAGTGACTAGCCTGTTACAATACCATAAGCAACAAGACCAACACCTCAACACAGTGGGTATGGCCACTACTGACAAAGAGACTCCATCAAAACTAAACATAGTTGTTCTTGAATTACAAAAGTAGAGGCACAACCATGCTAGAACAAAGCTTGAGAGTACATACCCCCCTAAAAACCAAGTGTGTGTTTCACTTAACCCCTCAAACCAGGGGCCCATAGAGTTATATCATTCAAACAATCCTACTGATAGGAAACAAGTACACATGCAACTACAGGCTCAGAGTAATTCTTACTGCTATACAACTTTAGAGGAATATCACACTATCTGCAACGTCACACATGAAACACTGTACTGCCCGCTGCATAAGTCCCGTCTTTCACTTGAACGCCCACTCAAGGCCGAAAGGCAATCATATTTCTCCAATCTTGGCAGATTTCTACTTAAAAGAAACACAAATATGACTGCCAAATCAGCTTCCACTGTATTTCTACTGACTGCAACAACCTCCTGCCTAACACACACATATGCA
The DNA here is from genome assembly GCA_013340265.1 of Coptotermes formosanus. Taxonomy (NCBI): domain Eukaryota; kingdom Metazoa; phylum Arthropoda; class Insecta; order Blattodea; family Rhinotermitidae; genus Coptotermes; species Coptotermes formosanus. The sequence goes on from BLKM01001554.1 coordinate 851,118, forward strand.
CAAAAATACTGAAATGACCTTCAGACAACAGGACACAGAAATACCACAGCAGTATTCACAATACACACAGAACTTCCAAACCAAGAAACTGGACACTTTTCTCACACCTTTACAAATCAGTGACAAAATTCTCAACACCGTTTAACAGTTTAATGGAAGAAAGAATACACATGCAATATCAAATTCCACATCTCAAGAGGTAAGCTCCTTGAACTTGTTCTGGAAAACTGACATGCCCATAAATACTCTCCTTCCCTGTCTGCTGAACAGCATGAGATGTTTACTACCCTCAGAGTGAAGTCTGTCTGAGACTTAGCAGCACTAGCCTTCAGCACTAACAAAACAATACCTGGGGCATATACTGGCATACTGCAATACTATTTCAAGAACAATGCATCAAATTCAAACATTACTGGCAGAAAACATGCTATGTTTAAAGTCCTAACTGCCAGATGGCCTAACCAGACAGCTGTTACGAATATCACAATGCCTTGCATCCGATCACTAGTAAGTGATCTACACAATTCTCCTCCCAAAGCCTTAACCCATGATTATGTGCAGCATAGACCCATAACAGTTGTAACGAATTACTGTCTCCAAAGGCAAAAACGACCAGGTGGGCAAACCCAAGGACTTTGCACCCAACCCATCCCAAAAAACATGTACAATTACCTGCGTTGTAATATGTAATATAATTCAAAATTTAAAGCCTGTATCTAATCGGTATGCAATTACACCTATTAATTCGCACTACTTACACGAAACCTCAAACCAATCCTGAAACCCCATGTGCTGAGAAAGTGTTTACATTTCACTTAAAACTGACAGCTGCACCATAACCATTATTATGTGGAATCAAAAGTAACCATATCGCTACACCAAACGCAAAAAGATGTAATATAAATACCCAGCCCCAATTATTCTAAGCCGCAAATGAAGCTACAAAGAAAAACGAGACAACGTCGCCTAAAATACCCGTACCAAGCTCTTCCGAATGTTCCACCTTCCATATTTGTATTGCATACTTCTGCTCTAACACAACGAAATAACAAGCAACCCTTAAATCATTGACCGATATTGCACATGAATACATAAATACAATGAAACGAAACCCAACATGGCGGGAAGGAACGGTTCTAGCTGAACGTGCAATGTCAAGCAAACTTGCCGGTGGCCTTCAAGCAAAGTAATTCCACGCATTAATGTAGAAAATACCTTCGACTATGGAGTATTTCAGGGTTAGCAAAAGATAAAATGTTTCAAAATTTGTGACAAAACCACCAATGCTTCACAATTTATTATAGTTATAAGCTCCACCGAAATACTCACATGTGACCAAAATGGTACTACGAACAGAATATCAGGGGCGCATGCGCACCACGTTACCGGTTCAATTACTTCTTAGAGGGGTTGAATCATTGCTTGAGCACAGAGTCCGTTTCACATGAACATATTGAATGTAACAATGTTACGATTTTCGACTAGCGACAAAAAATATGCGCGGCCACCTTTTGCATAATTAATAAATAAATAGTTGAAACATTTTACATAACTCTCCAATTTCGCAAAATAATGGCCCAGAAACACAGCGCAGTAAAATAACCTGCTGAAACATTACCTCGTAAATTTCAACGATAAATTGCTGGATAGTGTAACGGCACTCCAGTTCTGAAATCTGGTGCCCTCTGTAACATCGCCACAATTATTTAGGCTTCCGCTTCACGTTGGCCACATTCATGAAATGTATTTCGAACAAGACCGAAATCTCTTTGAAAAACAACAACTAGTTTTCACTACTTCTCACTACTCACTCCAGGTGACATTAAGCACAATACGCACCGTGTCAGTAACCACGGACCAGAGGTAAGAACTGTCTGGTCTATAGTCACATAACATTAGGGGCTTGACGGTCCGATTAAATCAGCCTGAAACAACAGTCTAGATACGGGTGTAAACCATACAAACTATAAAACTGAACACCGAAAACAAATCACTACGACGACGAGCACAAATGTTTGAAGTTCTAGTTGTCCTGTCCCTAGGCCATGGCATTGCAATGAGGCAGTACTTCCCACGTAAGCTAAAGTAACTTATATGCGAAGATGTGCCTCGATGGAAATATTAATGGAAAAAGGGCGTGCTAAGTAATCCGACATTTCTACGGTCACTCGCATTGTAACTGTACAAGTTCCTCAAATTTAACAACCAAATTATGAAGCTTGCATCCACAATTTAATCAATAATTAACATACCACGATCATTAAATAAAACCATTATTCAAGTACGTGTCAACCCTTTATATTTACGCAAGAGTGTGTGACAAAGTAAACGGTAAAGGTAAAAGCAAAGATGTCCCTGTGCACGGCATAATGGGGGCATATGGCTAGAGCTCTAATCTATCTTAACTCGTGCACTAGATGGAGGTGAGCAAATTACTAATTTTGGCGGTACCTGAAATGGCACCAGACGAAAGAATGCATGTAATAACGTAACCACCATGAAGGCTAGAACACTGCTGCAATACGAATTACTGATAAGTCTGAAAACAATTCTACCCACTTTTTCCTCACGTTATTCATTGTTAAGCCAACAAAACAGGTGTACTTATTCGTTGGGACTATGAAGTGATTTTCAAATTTAAGGATTATAAGAAGACTCTTATTTACTCCAAACCATTATATTTTGTCAGGTATGTACCTATAAAGTCTAATATTAGGGCTGACAGTGGCGGCGACTGAAAGCATCAAGCGCGCTGTTTCGTCTCGGATGTTACGACGTGTAGATTGATAAAACTTCAGTGGCTGTTGGACTACTTTATCCTGAATATGAAGTCGCTACGACCCTTCGAAACGTTGGAAACTACTTATAAAACGACGCTGTATCACTTACCGGGAGACCCAAATCCTTAGGGACACCGCAGTTGGGGTGTAGATAAATTTCGCCGTGGTTGGTACTGGTGGTATGTTGGTAATCTGTACGATGACGTTCACACTATTGCCATTGCCCTGGCTGGTATTTGTGACGTGTTCGACTGCGGGAAGACGTGGAAGTGGAAGAACGCGGTTGTCAGCTGTTGGGAGGTTTAGTGGGAAGCGTTCCAGGTTGTGCTGAATTTGGCAGGTTGCACTAATTTCAGTCCCGTGTAGTACACATTGAAGCATAAGTTACAACATGGTAATTTAATGTGTTTAGCACAGCTGATGTTTGTAGGGATATTCTTATCTTATTTCTTGCAAATGTCAATATTCAGGATTGTAATTGTCTTGGATTTTCAGCCACCAGCTCCAAGTTCAACTTCCGTGGGTGCTGGAAGCAGATCCCCTACTAAAGCTGTAGCTCCACGAGCAGCCAGTGGTGGTACTGTTAGACAGAGGTGAGAAGTGGCAAAATAATTGTCATGAAGAGGGAAAAGGGCAGAGGTAATTAACATGGAAAAATGATTGAACAAACCGCCTGTAGACTGTCATAAGCTGAACAGAGATTAACTTACTACCTTAAGACATGGGATAATAAAGCCTTACTGTATAGGATGGGGCCCTTGTAAGCAGTTTATACTTATTCAGTTGATCATGAAATCCCATACTTCTCTTGAAGTGTGAGACCTTTTGTGGCACTTTCTGATATACTAACCGTGACCAGCACCTCAAGTTGGATGACCATCCCACATTGGCTTTTCATAGTAGTGTCATTAAACAAAACAAGAATAAATGTTTTGGATGTGCCATCGTATGGTGAGGAGGGAGCCACACAAAGCAGGTGTTTAGCCTTAAACAGTAACATGTAATTACCACATGGGGACCATATATTTGATGTACCAAGTAAATCTTGTGACAGGTGTGTATAGGTATACTTCGGTACTCTTGGTAGATACTTTGCTGCGGTGACTGCCCTCACAACTTTCATATCAGTTCCTAACACCATCTTTGTTCTGGAAGGGATGGAGGTTGAAAAGTACAGTAAAAAGAGGGTAAACTTTCGGAAGTGTTCCTTGAACGATACCACTGCAACCAAGACAGACTGTGACAAAGCATATGTGATCAGCTGCCACAAAATTATATGAACATGTGCCAGTGAAAACTATTCAAAGAAATTTGTGGTAGTGCAGGGGTGCACGAATTGACTGGGTGACTGAATTTTGTACAGTAGCCTAATATTTTTGGGTCCTTAGTATGAAACTTCATGTCGTGCTTCGTCCATCTAAAATTTTTGAGTTGTCTAGAATTTTGGAAAATCTGCACACCGCTGTGATAGTGTATTCTTGATAGCTTCACCATGAAAAAGTTAAACCGTGAATTAACTTGGGATGACTGTTGCTAAAATGAACTGACATTTTGTGAGTTCGTGTTCTATGTGTTAATTCATTGTACTAAGACACCAATTTCAATGACATGATTGAAGGCATTCTTTTGTACGCAGTGTTAAGCAGCGATGCTTACTTGCATATTGAAGAAAATAATATACCATATTTCCTGCCTCATAAGACAGTACAAGTGAGAAGCCAAAATTTATAATTAGTGAGGTATTTTTGTGGATTTAACAGCCGACACCTTCTGCTGTTAAGTTTTGTTGGCATTTTTCAGGAAGGGGGAGAAAGAAGTGTCTTATGCGGTGGGAAATACAGTATGATGTTTACAAGATTATGGTCATCTGAGATGTGACAGCATGTTGTTTGGTAGATGGCATACTGCTTGGTGCAAGGTGCTGCCTCTGTCTTCAGATTCTACCCTGGAGGTGCAGGCAGCAGTTCCCTCCAAAATGCTAGTAACCCATCTACCAAACTTCTGTGTCCCATCCCATTAGACTAAGGTCTTGTGCCTCACTGCCATGAGAACCTGAAATCTTACACAGGATATATGTATGACAACTGCTGGGGATGATGCTCTAAAATACACTGTATCAGCGTTTGTCACATTCCTGGTAGTGCTGTGTCCTACACACCAGCATCCAGTGTGCACACTATTTCATTTGTGTGTCCTGCGTGGCGGTGATGGACCAACAGGACAGCAGTGTCGCTGAGATTGCGTGATCTGTTACTGCTTGAGAACATTTTAAAATTTGATTTGTTAATGAGACATGAAGGAAGCATATATATTTAAACGCTAGAATCACAAATCAGAGCCACTGTTATTGCAAAATTGGCGAATACATCCAACTAATATTCCTTATTGCTGCTGCCCACTCCAGCCACCAGGAAGCAGCAGGCAAAGAAGCTTGTTTGCTATTTCCTACCAGACTGGCAGTTTTAAATGCATGCACACTACATGCTACTATGCTGACCAGCCCCACTCATATACCTGTGTTTTTCCATGCAAGTGAGACGGGTGTGCAAGGAGTCACGTGCACACCAGACGCTGGCACACAGTGTATGGTCCTTTTGTCCTTTTCCTAGTAATGGAGCACCCGTGGAATGAAATTGACAGGGGAAAACCGAAGAACTCGGGGAAAAACCTGTCCCAGTGCCACTTTGTCCACCACAAATCCCACATGGACTGACCCGGGATCGAACCCGGGCCTTCGCGGTGGGAGGCCGGCGGCTAACCGCCTGAGCCATGGCACAGCCCCACAGCGTATGGTAATCTGTATCATGGACAAAGGGATGTTAAACAGCAAAATAATGCCATATAATTGAATTCTTTAGGAAAGCCACGCCATCAACAGCAGCGAGGAGCCGAACCACTGGGGCAGGGAGTGGTGGCATGTGGAGGTTCTACACTGATGACTCTCCTGGAATTAAAGTGTAAGTGTACCTCCAGCCAGGACTGCCTGTAAAAAATGTTGTGAAGGAAAATAAAATTTTTATGCTGGTATCAGTAGGAAAGGAATGGGATGTCACTTTGTTTCTTGGTGCCATGATGATAAAAAAATGTTGAACTACACTGAACTGATGTATAAGATGTTACATAATATGTTGTTTTATTCAAATTCTAGGGGTCCTGTGCCTGTTCTGGTGATGTCGTTGCTGTTTATTGCTTCTGTTTTCATGCTGCATATCTGGGGAAAATACACACGATCATAACCATTCCTCCCTGTGAATATCCAAGTGTATGTTGTGTTTGTGTATTATGGAAATCATTCCAGCCTGGACTGAATTGTCTTGTTTAATTGATGATTAAATGTTGAATAAAAAAGTCTATTCAGCATGCATTTTTATTTATCTTTTTGAATTTAATTGTGCAATATGTGCGTGCAGGGATGCAAAAATTTTCCAAAAATCTAGGAGCCACCTCAAAATTCTAGGCACCTGAAGGGTGACATGAAGCGAGTTCCATGCTGAGGATCCACAAATATTAGGTGCCACTGTACCAGATTTACTCACCATGGCGACCTGGTGTCTGGGATGTGTGCACCCATGTGTGTGTGTGTGTGTGTGAGGGAGAGACAGAGAATAACCAATGCTGTAAAGACTTCTGATTCCTCTATATTGACCTCACTATCAAGGTTTTTATGTACACATAGATTAAAGGATAACACATAAATATACATTTAAGTACAAAAATATTTCTCCAAGTAGTTCAACACTACATTAATGTGCTTCTATAAGTGTTTTAAAAATATCATTGTAAAAATTATAAAGTTAAATACACAGGAATATTAAGATCATGCTTCACAACTTTTCATTAAAACTTTCTATAAAGTATGTCTTCTTTACTAGTGATATAAGTCTTCCATTTGAATGAAGGTTACAAAGGGATACAATGACAAGGGCCATCAGTATATAGGTCCTATTCAGTTTTTTTCAAAGAATTATATAGAACAATAATTAAATATTTTAGAAGTCTGATAAACTCTTGAATTTTTAAATTCCCTGTGACCTTCAACAACATAATTATATTTGTCAACGACTTTGAACAGGCAAATAATTATTTTAAACCTTACATGAGGTGACAACTTTCAGGAAAGGTACCTGGTAGCCAGGCAATATGTTCTACATTCTGCAGATGTATGCAAATATGTAAGTGTTGCACATGTGGGTGTGATTAAAATTATAAGTGTAATATCTTTCAAAATGCATTCTCCTGCAATGTGTAAGATACTCTCTGCACGTTGACAAAGCAACAAATATGCCACCAATCACGCCGTAAATTTCCACTGCATTCATTATTATGTGAGAAATTTTTATTTGATAAACAGGTTCAGTAGCACGAAATTGCTTCCCCTTTATTTAACAATGATTTATCATCTCTGTAGGTCACCTAGCATTATGACTGATGAATTAGGAAGTGATGGCTGTTACTAACTAGCTATGCATGACTGGGCAAGACACAAAATACAGGGAAGCTACAGAGAAGGGCAAGATCATTGGTGGGCTGCAGTGTACAAATCATTTAGGGATTTAAAAGGGCTGGAGGATGAACCACAGAGGGGAAGGCTCATTCTGAAAGAATATAGCTTTAAGAAGATAATGCACAGAGACAATGTTATCATCAGCAAGAAGCTATCCACCACAGAAGTCCTTATCTCTGCGATCTGTGAAGTGGCCGCTTCATCACAGTAATGTAAAGGACTACCTGATCAAGCGTGGCACCAATGTCTTACTGTGATTACTACCTCTTACCAACAATAAAGCCCTTTTCAAGGGACTACAGGTTCCAATGAACAGACATGAAAGAGGATATAATGGTAACACTTAAAAATGTCAATATAAAATACCTGCATGTGTGAAGATGCAAGTCTTCTGGGATGTTTAAGGGTCAAGCAGCCTTCGATTGCTTGACCCTAAAGATGAAGGCACTATGCTCCTTGCAAACGTTGGTAACTATTTACTAATCAATAAACATGGTGCAACATCCCACAAGACTGAATCATCATCAGCAGTGCTGTGAGAACTGAATCTCACATGCAGCGGCAAATGGCCGCTGGTTAAGTGTGTCGCAGTAGAAGGGAACTACGTCTATGGCAGTGCACAGTAAAACCTACCATTAGGACAGGTACTTCACTGATCTTAAGCTTTCACAGTTACTCACTGGTAATATTCATGTTAGTAATTAATAATGGGTTTCTGTTTTGTGCCATGTGGCACCTCCTGCCTCCATATTTAGGGTCAATCCATCACCACATGTTGCATAACTCTACTAGATCTCATAAACTGTTCCACTCTACCACACAGTTGGTTCAGATATGCATCATTATACACCATTACCACACTCCTGCATACAGGCTTTCTGTCCTTCACAATCTAACAGAATTTTGGAAACTATGTAATGAATTTGTCATCCTTAGTAGTGCAACAAAGTATATGGTAACTAAAACTATCCTCCAGAGCAGGTGTGGGTGAACTTGTCAATATATGGACTACAGGAAAGATCCTAAATGGTTTCACACATCTGCAACACCATTCCTGCTATATTTCATTGAGTGTTAAATACATCCTTGATGCTTCAATCAATTGTACAGTGTACTGTGGCAGTGTTCCTCTCACACATTTTCTTAAGTTACGTTATTTATCTTAATATACAATAACACTGCCATAACTAATTTATGTAAAAAAAAATGCTGTAAAAAGTGAGATTAGAGTATGATTCCTGTTTACTTGGTTCACTGATCTATGCATTCAATAGCACAGGTCATACAGCACTGAACGATACAATAGAGTAAACAGGAAGGGGCTGTGACATGATTGCTTGAAGAGGAAGAACAAAGCCGTGGTTCCTTGTGGATTAAAATTTGGTATGAAACTTTGTAACTATACTGTGGACAGCTTCAAAGTAATATTTAATTCCCTGTGGCAGGTTAGTAGCCTACTGCTAGGTAGTCCAGCGGTGGGGTTGCCACTTTTAGCCTCTGGACAGGTGCGTTCTGCAGCATTTCCTCTGCGGATGATGGAACTGTTATACCCCTGTCTCAGTTCCCACGGCTTCAGAAAAATCAGAGATGATGGCATTTTCAGGACAAGACCCAGTAAGACGTAAAATTATTGTGGATAACAAATGTTTACAACAAGTAAAGAATTTTAAATATCTTGGTTGTGAAATTCCCTATGGAAATGAAAAAGATATTCAACAAAAAGTATCATAATTGGCTCAAATACTGGGAATTCCAAACAACACTTTTAAACCAACTTTGGCCCAGAAATCTTCAAGAATAAAAGTATATAATGCACTGGCTCTCCCCACTCTTCTATACAGAAACGAAATTTGGACCCTCTGGCAAAATGATTAAAAAAGACTGACATCAATGGACATGAATTTTTTCAGAAGAAGAGTGGGATATACACTTTTTGACGATGAAAGGAATGAAGAAATTTTGGAACAGTTGAAAGTAGAAACAGTTGACAAGAAACTAAGAAGTTGCAAATCAAATTGTTTACAACATGTAACAAGAATGAACAACAGGATGCCAGAAATAATGCTGAATTATAGACCAAATGGATGAAGACAGTTTGGAAGACCTTTGAAGAGACTATAAGACGAGGCTGAAACAGGTCTATTAAGGCCTAACTCGTGATGGATGATGATGATGATGACAACGATGACAATGACAACTGTGGACAGCCCCCTGATATACTCTGGAAATTATGTTCTGATTGTTTTGAACTGGTTTGTAATATAATAAAAACACTTTTTGTTGTTAAATAAGTATTTGCCCTTATGTTGGAGCAGCACTGTATTTGTGTGTGAGGGTGCGCACGCGCATGATTTCAGATCTTCATCTTATTGCCCATGGATGTCCCTGTGCAAGCCACAAAGACATGGGCAAATGTAGTTATAGCTTTACTCCTGGGCTAAGGAGTGCCGCGGTGGCGCAGTTGGTTGAGGCACTGCGCTACAAACCGGCAGGTCGCGGGTTCGATTCCCGATGGTGTCAGTGGAATTTTTCATTGGCATAATCCTGTCGGTCGCACTATGGCCCTGGAGTCGACTCAGCCTCTAACAGAAATGAGTACCAGGAATATTTCCTGGGGGGTAAAGGCGGCCGGTGCGTAGGGCTGACAACCTTACCACCTTCAAGCGCCGATTGTCTAGAAATCTGGGAGCCTCAACCTCCTGGAACCCTAAGGGCCTGTCCAGGCCTGTAATGGGACTGCTTTACCTTTTTTTACCTGGGCTAAGGGCTTTCAGCCCTCACTGAATAGGAGGTTGGGTAGGCCCAGAGCCAGTCTAGACCCTTTGCAGAAGAGAAAAATGTCTCCCCCATGCCAGGAATCAAACCGTGATTCTTTGGTTGTCCAGCCCATAGCATAGTTGTTACACCAACTACATGATCATGGCTCTCAGCCATGGGTGTGTTCGATTTACTTACTATGAAGACCCTGGAACTGACCAAACAATCCTTTTTGCTATTTGTTTTCTGCCTCTTAGCACACAGTCAAGATTTATGACCAACAGAGGGATGAATCATGTTCAGCCTTGATAACAGAAAAGTTTGGTGCAATGTTTTTGTTGTTGTGGATTTGGCGGGGGGGCATGGGCAGAGAGGAATGAAAAAGATGCTAGAAAATGGAGTCCAATTCATATGCATTATGTTAGGTGCTAAATATTTCCATGTTTTAAACCTTCAGGAAATATTGTTTGAGTGAAGAATCAAAGACGTATTGATAACGAGAACTTTCATTAGTGTGCACCAAATAAACTGAGGTGTGTGTTTAGTTACATCAAGTGCCTATGTAGTTCTTTTATTATTCATGGTTTTACCATAATTTGTAGCCATAGTATTAATAAATGATCACTATTAATTTACAGTCGTCCTATATAATAACCAGAGAAGCAGAATGAGTGAACCTCTGTCTAAAAAGATCTTGTCATGTGCTGGAACATCACTATTTGTCTGAATGCACATATAGGTGTGGAAGAATCTGACAGCTCTCCTACCACATATTTCACTTCAGGCAAGCACTTTCTAGAAAACTGACTGTTGTAACCCAATATTTTGTTTCTATTTCATAGAGCATATAAAGAATGACACTCAAATCAAAATTAAAAATTTGTATTTGGTAACACCTTTGCAACATTACTGCTACCTGCTGAATAATGATGTTATGCACAGTCTGTCTGAACACAGGCAGGACAGTGTTAGCAGTTTTGGATGCTGTTACAAAACTTTTATCCTACTGTGAGGAGAAGAAAATCCTCCAGGTTACATCTGACCCATAGACCACATATTTCCCACACCTTCTCTTGACAATGAAGAGTTCCATGTACCTTTGTAAAAAAAAAATTGGTATCTAGAACTTACACTTCTCATTTTTGATACTTTGAATGAACTTCCTTGGTGCGTGATGAGGAACCGACATCTGATTGAAACTGTGCCAAGTTAGCAAGAAAGGCAATGATATGAACACACCCCTGTGGTGAGATTCTAGTTTGAAACTGATGTCTCCAGAGTATCACTGATTGCTAGGTCTGGCTGATCACCATCAGTCTGTATTGTGATCATCATCTTCTCATCATTTGAAGAACTTCCATCTGATGACACAGACTGTGTTGATGTGGCTGCTTCCTGCAAATGACAATGAAAATGTGCAAATTTTGAGGTTTTCACAGTGATGTTGTTGAGGATTCATGGTTTCTAGGATGTTGTTGGGTCAGTCAATCTCAATGTTCAACGGAACATAGCGCCTTCATCTTCAGCAGCCAAGCATTCTTCTTAGACTGTGTGACCCTTGAAGATGAAGGCACCATTATCCCTTGAAATGTGTGGAAACACTTGTCCAATAACATTGTTACATCCCAGAAGACCTGAGTCCTCAACAATGAAAATTACACAATAAATCATTCTTGTTTACAAAATGTAATTTGTTCAATAATCCTAGTCCTGTAAACAATATAACTAACTGCTTTCCTATTCAGCTCCAATTCACTTTCCATGAATTGCTAAATGCCACACTTGCTGCCTGCTTATAGCTACACAGAACCAAGCAAGGTGGTTCAACCAGTGTCACTTCTCACTTATATTCAGGAGGTATCCACCTCAAATCTTTGCCAAGATACCAAAAAGTCAAGAGGGTTTCACGATTTTCCTCAGTCTCTACAGGTAATTGCTGGAATAATACTTTGAAACAGGTCATGAATACTTCCCTCCTAAGCCCATGCATGAACATCTGCCTTTTTGTCAAGCCCCGCGTCTTCTCCAAGCAAGAAAAGAACTGCCTGTATGATTTTCCATCACATTCCAGCAAAAATACTTCTTTGAGCTTTCCCCTAACAGAATGCATACTGCTTGACAGGTGTGCACATCTGCCATGTTGTTATGACTGACTGTAGGAAATTTAGGAGACCCAAGTATGTGCATTTAGAATGAAAATTTAGTGCAAATTGGTACACTGGTTCTGAAGTTTAAGTGGACACACGCGCGCGCGCACACACACACACATGGATGCATGTGTGCATGCACGTGCACATCTGGTGTTATGGTGTGTCAAATGCTTACATGTCAATGATGACTACATAGAAGTCTGATGTGTATTATCTGCTACTCAAGTGCAATGTATACCTCACGGACAGAATAAAGTGCTCGGCATCAGGGTGTTTGTCACCTTACTTCTTGAGCCTTCTAATTCAATATACAAACATGTTTCAAACCACAGTTACACATCTTCAGGCTTCTCTGCAGGTCACCATTTTGCATGAACAACTTTTTTTCTCAGAAAACTGACCATGTGTAATTTGAGCTTCATGTACACTAAGAGATATACATATATACACACTGTCAAACACAAACATAAACTCTGACCAGCAATTACTAGTACAGATCCAAAAACCAAAATTTCATCAAAACCTATTTCACTTCCGAGATAAGAATCTATTCTGTCTTCATTATATCCTAGAAGGTGCATACGTTTGTCTACTGCAGGCTTTCTCAAACACATGGACACAACCCAAACTTGCATCACAAGAGCTGTCTAATGGGTCATTAACCCCCAAAATATGCAAGTGATCTTGACGGTTTAAATGCGACACTAGAGTACTGGTAGTGTTTTGGCTGTAAGGCCATTGTAAACAGCGGTTTTGTGCCACAGGCAAAAGTGGTTTGAGAACCATGAGTCTACCACATCTAGATATGGTCTGTAATGACTGATCTGGTCTCTGCACACCTAAGCAAACAAAAGTGTAGCATCCAATTCAAAGTTTGTGCATGTATGTGTGTAGTAGTGGTTATAAGCATCTGAAAGAACATAGCACAAAACACCATTAAGGTATCATGTCAATAATTCACTTTACACCAAATGTCACAGAACAAAATACAACTGCAGGATATAAATTCCAGTTTTATGCAGTTTCATAGCCTTTGCTATGAATAGATGGAAGGTTCAATGCAGTATCTAACTATATATTATATATACATAAATGACTGGCGAGTATACCTGGGAAAAATGAATTTGTTTCAAAGAATACAGCCCACTAGGTGCACCATCAGCTATCCAAACTTCTTTCTCAGTGATCTCGTTCTCATCACATTCCTCAAAAAGAAAAAGAACTGTTCATTGATTGCAACCACCATATTTGCCCAAATTTAATGTGACCCTAAATGTTTAACTGTCAAACTGAAGAAAACTACTTTTACAGCTAAAGTCTGCAATTGGATGGAGACTTTCTAAATACAGGGAATTACCACTAGTTTAAAATATGTTCAGAAACCTTCCCCTGTGTTCTGAAAAATACCAAAACAAATTAATTACAAAAAAAAAACAATTTTTAGTGATGACTTCTAGCAAGATGATAAACTGAACATAACACAAGCAGGTTTTTCTGGGCTGGAGGTATCTGTAGAAAAGACATATGCAATATATTTGGGCAAATATGGTACATGCCAGTGTGACACATGATGATGATAATGCAGTTTTGCATCTTGTGCCATCACATACCTGGGCACAGGTTGGAAGATAAGGCATTATTAGAGAAAAGAAGAAAAACAGTCAACATTACCATTCATCCATAAGAAGCAACAGTGACTACTGAATCACCTTCCACCTATTCAAATCAGAATATGTAAACCTACATTGCAAAAGCATAGGTAGTACAGCATTTTAATAACAGTCGTGAGGATAACATCTAAATAAGACAAAACACGCAACTAAAAATAAAAAAAAAATAGATATATCCTAAGAAATTACTCCAAGGTTATCCAAAATATTTTGATTGAACTACTGAAATATGAACCCAAAGAGGAACTTTGCTACACTAGAACTTCAAGATAACTTACTTTATGTTTTAATAGTAAGATCATAATTACGACGGTCAACGTGACTACATTTATTATAAAAACAATATCCTTCTTTCTACAAGATGGCTACAGTTTTCAGCTCATCTTGAACCTACATCAGGCCAACAAAGACGTATACGAAAAGGCTAGTTGTACTACCATATATTGCCATTCTGTGGACAAAGATCTCATCCTTGCAATAATTTTGTTATACGACTTTACTGAAATTGTATAATAAATTACTGTGGTGGGCCCCCTGCAGCCAGTCTGGATACTTCCCGGAAAACTCTCTTGCCACTGCTAGGAACTGAACCACAATTTGCCAGTTGTCCAGTCTGTAGCTGGGTCACTATGCTGACTAAATTTATTCCAACAATAATTCCATACACTCCTACAATGATCTGAACTCTGCTTTCAACAAAATATCCACCCTACTCACTTCTTTTCAGTATAGCTTCAAAATTCAAATACACTTCCCTGAAGCTTAAATTAAACTCTAAATTTCCCATGCTGTTGTACCATCAAGGCCAATCCCAGTGATTGCGCGGTCTAAGGCGTGGGTCTGCGGCCACTCGCCTGCTGGGATTGTGGGTTCAAATCCTGCCAGGGAATCCCGCCAGAGGCATGGAAGTCTGTCTCTTGTGGGTGTTGTGTGTTGTCAGGTAGAGGCCTCTGCGATGAGCTGATAACTTACTCAGAGGAGTCCTACCTGCTGTGTGTGTGTGTGTGTGTGTGTGTGTGTGAGAGAGACTAATTGTGTGTGATCTACAAACCTCTACAATGAGGCGGCCTATGCCTGAGTTGGGCTGTTGCACCACAGGAAAGAAAGAAATTTGTATCATCAATAATTAACACCTATGTTCACTGTCAGATATCAAAGCACTTGAAGTTCTGTTTGATAGCAAACACAGACGTTAAGTAACCCTTTAATGCACTATGGTCACTATACATATCATCTACTTTAACATTAAAGACCTGTGCATTTTACCCGGAGAGTACATTTATGTGTTCTGTATGATTCTCCAAAAGTATAATAATTATTTCCCTGCACAGCATGAGCTGGTTGATTTTTATAATATAAGTGCAGGGTTTTCTGTGGCGTACGAACTGAGTTTTTAAATGTAACATAAATGAAATTCAGGTTTCAAATGACTGAGGTTAATTAATTAGCATGTTTCTACTATTTCTTTGATTTGACGCGCTGATCATAACTTGACCGTAAACAGATCACAGTGGAGTCCCACAGCATAAACAGTACGCATGTGTATCCTATTATAATGAAGATTTGTCTTAAGAACAGACAATTTGGCTACTGGCTCAGCATTTCCTTATATGGTCTCCAGGTGTGGACTCTACAAAGTGAACTGTAACAAGGCCATAGCATACGTACATTTCCTACATGCAAAAACCACATGCACCCTCTCTACATTACAGTACATAATAAAGAACAGTCAGCAACATGCAGATTATATAGTCTTCAGGTCTTCTGAAATACGTGTCAATGAGTGAGGTGTTCCTGACATTTTGAAGACAATATACTCCTTTGAAAAACTGTGAACCACTCACCCAGCAACATGGTGCTACATCGCAGAAGAACTGCATCTTCCAAAACAATGCCATGAGAACCTCAAATGCTGTATATGCAAGTACTACATGGCAGTGCTTCTCAAACTAACTGCTGTGAACTGGTGCCAGTCTGCAAATGTATCTGCACCAGTTCTTGTAAAAACAGACTATTATTTCCCACTGAAAAATCACTTAATTTTCGTTGATAATGAGCATACATCATATAAAAATTTTGGTATATTACATCTCTATTTTTGCTTTCACACGTCATGTGTTTCTGACGTAATGAACCTCAGTCTATATACAAGTGGAAATACAGGGTACCAGTTCGCCAGAACTTCTCAATATACAACATGGTCGTTAACAGCAAGAAGTCTAAGAAGCTCTGCTACATAGAGCTCTGTGACCAGCCTCCCACATGTAGGAAATATTGAAAGAGCATGCATTAATTACTACATGTCTGTAAGCAATCTAAGAGGTGTAATGTGTTTTAAAAATGTGTTAACGATGTTTTATTAAGTACAGCATCTATTTAGCATCTTTATTCTATTCAATATTACACAGATATATGAATATTATGTAAAGCTTCAAACTGACTAACATGCAAAGCATTCAGAAAACGTGTGTATCTGTCAGTGAAAGAAAAGCCATGCACATGAACATGAACAAGTCACATCTGTCTAGCATATAAAAAAAAAACAATGTATGTAGAACAGAGTAAATCTGACAAACACATG
Source organism: Coptotermes formosanus (assembly GCA_013340265.1). Taxonomy (NCBI): domain Eukaryota; kingdom Metazoa; phylum Arthropoda; class Insecta; order Blattodea; family Rhinotermitidae; genus Coptotermes; species Coptotermes formosanus. The sequence goes on from BLKM01001554.1 coordinate 867,560, forward strand.
TGTGGCATGAACCAAAATCAAATATAACTATGGTATTTTTCTGTCTTCCTGTCATAAAGGTACCTTCTCATACCACCTCTTGAAACAGTCATGTGGAAGATCAGAAAGTTCACTTCGAAAGAATTCACGTACTATTAGCTGTAAATGATTTCAGTTATAAACAACTTTTACACAGAGTTCACAGCATCTCAGAACAGTGTTTTAGTTACATCTTCCATAGTCAAGATGTCTGAGATGTACCACACGCATCTGGGACATCTTGACCCTTGAAGATGGGACTAAAACAGTATCGTGAAATGTGAGCAAAGAAATACCAGTAGACACTGTGCAAGATCCCAGAGCAGCAAAGACCTCAACTGCATCATGGCACTTCACTTCACATTCACTTAGTCTGATCCTCTTCTACCTTGTGGTGTAGAGGTTGAACAAAGAGTTCACCTAGCTGCATGGTCCTGCGCTCTGACTACAGCCTCTCGCATCTGTGCCACTTCACCGACCTTTTCACCCGTCTGGCTTTCCCTCTTTTGTTTTCTTTTAATCAATAACCTTCAGGCATACAGGGGATTGGCCTGTAGTGCCCTGACTATATTATGGCAAAAGCCTAAACTCTCAACTTCCATACTGCCTTCACGACCTCTGTGCATTTGATGAGGGTGAAGAGATCTACCTCTCCAGTCTGGGTGCTTATAAGGTACAATTCCATATACATGGAACAGCAGTGTCATGATTTAAGATGATGACTGGCAGAGGGCAACTGCAGTTAAATAGCAGTGGACAGCAGTCTCCATAAACACAACGTCATTACTCTTGAGGAGTAAGAGACGGGAGAAGGAGTGTATAAAAGTCTGCACTGGACTGTCAACCATGATTGGAATCCCACATTCCCCACATTATAAAGTTTCAGTCTGTCAAGAGGAACAGAAGCTGCAAAATGGGAAGGGTAGAGTACATTACGGCAAGCACAGCAGTGACTCTGGTACCCCGACCATTTCCAATCTTTCGTGCATCCCTTTGCTTAAGCATTCAGCAGCCCCATACTTTGAACAATGCAGAACAGGAAAATTCTCCATTCAACTCCAAAACATGATGGGGATCCTGTATTTCTATCATTCACAAAGTTCTGGCTTTATTTCAGGTGGAAGATCAAAAAGACATACACAGCAGTTCATGATGTATCTGACCATGCTCAAAACCCAGATCTACAAAACACACCCAAATCACCTACCCTTACAACAAAAGTTTCCCACAGGTCGAAATAAAAATAAAATACACTAACTTTATTTTAAGCAAAGGAAAGGGACTATAAGGGCACACAGCACACGGTTTACACTGAATCTGGCCAGTCACAGAACTGAGACCTTTTCAGAACAGTTCAGTAGCTGAGCCCTGTATCACCAGATCACCAAATATAGAAATGACAATATTAACTGAGCATAAATGACAAAGAAACATTCTCCTTACATAAAAAGCTGTTACTATACATGAAGTAAGTGAATAGGTTTCAGGTACATACTGTTATCCTCTGCTTGGTATGCGTTTTGATATGTTTAGACAGATGATCGCTTCTCATGAATTTCTTACTGCATTCTGGGCACTGAAATCTCTTCTCGCCTGTGTGTGTCCGCCGATGCCTCTGTAATTAAACAAGACAAGTCTCTACTGTTCATTTTATACTCAGGAAGTCAAATATCACTGGATTAACACAATACGTAACTGACAGTTCCACACTGTTACATCCAATAATAATGTAATTCCAATACCTGCAGTTCATCAGAGCGTGTGAATCGTTTTCCACAAAATATCCAACTGCATATGAAAGGTCTCTCTCCTGTATGCCATCGTAAATGTGCCCGAAGGTGTGACGTCTTTCCATAAACCTTGTTACACCCAGGAATATGGCATATGTGTTGTTTCTTCCGGTCCCCACTCCTGAACATAAATGATATGTTTGAATTTTAAGCTTACAGAACATCTGCAATTTTGTGGTTATGATTCATTAAAACATCACCTTCCAGTCACTCAAATCTAGAAGATTTTCTGACTAGGATTTTGTCCCATATCAAGTGACAAGATGCAAAGTTTGGTATCCACATTTAGAATTAATATGTCATAATTTTAAAAGTTATTTCCTTTTATGTTACTATAAACTTGATGACTTGTGTAATGTCATGCACTGACAGCTATCCAGTATTGCATCCAATATCAAGAATTACACTGTTCAAACATTTCACTAGCCAACTGTACGGAGCACAGTTCTTGAGAAACCAATAATCAATCACCCTGTTAGTCAAGAAACCCAATGCCCTTGATGGAACCCATGTGATCATTACCCTGCACACACAAGCATACGCTGGTTCATATCGTGAACTGGACAGACACCCAGCCACACACCGTAACTCCCTATTTCTGTAAGATCCATTTTCATATTATCCTGCAGTTACATCTGTATCTCCCAGATGGCCGTTTCTTTACAATATTTTAAAAAAATTCTGTTCTTTATTTATATGTTTATCATCTCTTGCATGTACACCATACATCATATCACGTTTCTGTTGTAAAGATATAGGCAGCAGTTTCCTCTAAAATGTCAGTTCATTTCTATCAAACTACACGGTGTCACATTCCAGAAGACAGACAGCCTTTGTAGTCAATGTAGTGAGAGCCTTGTACCTTACAACAGTGGAAATTAATTAGACACTGCAGACAGAACATGCAAAGAGATTCAATGGACAACTTGAAGCATACCCTTAATTAACACAACAAACAAGGAATAAGCAGCGTCACTTGACAGCCATGCAACAGAAACTTACGGCACACTGACATAGTTTGTTGCCTACCGTAAGTACCTGGTAAGGTTGCAAAACCTGAGCAACTAAATACATCGAACGTTGTACATCTTCTGTGAAACAGTTTAATACACACAAATTTACCACCAACCAGTTACGCAGTGTTTCATATTTATTATACAAAGCACCTACATGTTTCGGCCATATAACCTGAGACCACCTTCAGGGAGCTCCCCATCGCGCGTGTGTATTAGGAGAGGCAGTGTATTGATACACACGCACATACACACACACACACACATTCATTTACAGATTCAATCTCTGTCATATCAACAGCTGAATATGAAACAAGTCAATCAATATAAATCAAATAACATACAGATGAACAAGACAATAGACCAACAAAAACAACTCACAGAAAACAACACGTACAGCATATTATATACAGTCAGACACACTTCTACTCAGTACAGCGTATCCATTCATGATGCACAATTGGAGTACACAAACAACAGGTATGTATTTTGAATCACATTCGACAATACAAAGAAGTCTATATAAAAATTTTAAATTTAAAAAAATTAGTTTTTTAATTTTTTTAAATTTTCGATACAAATACTTACAGATTATCCAATCCAGTTTAAATGAAGAATACATGCCAGCACCATAGACATTTGGATACGGATTATGTTTAATACTTTTAATGCATGTAACTTTTTAAGATCAATTAAAATACAGTTTTTGCATTATAACTACATATTCATATATTAACAACTGATACAGTGACAATTATCATTGCATTCTTATTATATATATACATATATATATAGATAGTCTGAAAATTATCTATGACAAGTCGCCATATATGCTGTACATGTTGACCAAATTGTAGCTCCCTGCAGATGGCCAGGATATATGTGAAACATGTAGGAGCTTTGGATAATAAATATAGAATACTGTGCGAGTAGTTGGTGGTAAATTTGCAGTGCAATTAAAATTTAAAACAGACAAATATGTGCAATTTCAAAATGGTGTCTCACTGAAATACCACAAACCTAAGAGTTCCATTGCAAACCATCTTTACACGGGCATGTAAAGTGCCTTCCATTGACAAAAGAATTCTGTATTCAGTGGGTGAATGTCCAATGTTATACCAGGAAGGGCATCAAAGATTTTTAGAGTGACGTCTGTTAGTGTCACATACAGTGAAACTCGCTTAAGACGTCCCCGGTTAAGAAAATTTCCCGCCTAAGAAGTCAGGATAAAAAAGCAATAAAATTCTCCCATTTGATTAACATTACAGGTTACCCTTTTAATACATCCCCACATAAGAAAATTTCCTGCCTAAGAAGTAACAAATTTCAACATGAAACAATTTTTTTACCCGTTTAATGCATTTTCTGTTTCAAAACCGTAAGGAATTTCCCCGAGTTTCCATTTGTTCTGTTTCCAAAACACAGCGTTCAAATGGCGCGCAGTCAAGGTCACTTCTGCCGCATTTCACACAGCAGAATGATGCAATCTCACGGCCGTCGCGGAGGTGTCATAGTTCTTCCACGATGCAGAGACTGCAGTGAGTCAATCCCCACTACTCGGTCTCTTGTCACAACAACCGAAAAACTGTATCGGGTGGCCGGGAGCCAATCCTAGTTGTTTCATGATCTGCATGAGTCTGCGTTTGGCAACGTTTTGCCGCTTCAACAGCCTGGGACTTGGTGGAAACTAAGACAGGCAATAACATTTGAAAAAGTTTAGGCGCACGCTGGCGGGAGTCACACATTGCTGGGGGACAGCAGTTTGATGTGAGATAAGTGGGTGATCGATTGTGACAACTTGTTTAAATGTAATTTATCGCCGGTAATCTAAACGCGTCATTGTGTTGTGTGACTGTGAAGCATTTGTGGTGACTGTGTGCAGATAAGTTACATCAGCAATTCCAGAAAATAAATTCAAGACACCGCAGAGTTAGTGAAAGCAACTGGAACTACTGACCACCCCTTATGGTCTACCTGAAAGCGAACCTATGGAATCTGAAGATGTATACTGCTACTGTTTTCAAAAAAAGAGCAACAACCCACGCTTGAAAAATATTTCAAGGAAAAGTACACATCTGGAATGAAATGTGAACTTGTGAATGAAAAGTCAGTAACAGTATAGGTAAAGGTGTAAATAAAACTGTGAATGAAAGGTTATGGACAAAATGGTTAAATGGTCAGATACAAGTGAGAATGTGTTAAGACAGCTGCAAATTGTACAAGTTCAGCATACATACGTAATAAATTCACAAAAAGACTTAAAAAATAGAACTTTTCAGTCCTGCCATTTTAAGAAATTTCCCCCTTAAGAAGTAGGATTTTCTTGGAATTTTCAAAAACATCTTAACAGGGTTTCACTGTACTTGAAGCTGAACACTAGGAGGTACAGGACATAAGAATGCACAAATGGTCCTTACAGTGCTAAAACAGGCCACCAAACACTGTGCATTTACCTTTCCCCATCACTGCAGTTAGGGCAGGTACATGCCACTCGACGAACCCTGGCTTTTGGTGCACCCTCTGCTGGTGCTTCACTACTGACAGCTGATGATACAGTCACTTGATTACTGGTGGGCATGTTCGGCTGTTGAATCTGTTGAGTACTGTGATTTGTGGTTGTTATCACTTGCCACTTATTTGGATCATTCGGATCCTGCTGAATGTGCTGTCCGGTAGCTATGATTTGTGTGCCAGGTGGCAGGCTTGGAACTGTAGATATGGTTGAAGATGGGTGGCCATGCTGGGGCACAGATGCACCAGATGGGGATAACCCCAGCTGATTTTGAGCTCCAACAGAAAGTGCACTTGCTGGAATTAATTGCACATTACCCAGTCCAGGAATATTTTGTAGTGGAATCGCCTGGATATTACCCAAGTTCGGAACTTGAATTATACTGCTGCCCGCCCGCATGGCTGCAACACTCCCCGCTTGGGCAAGATTTGCAAGACTTGTGGCTGGTATCACTGTGACTTGTTGACCTTGAGCACCAGCTAATGTTATCTGTTGTGGCTGAGAATGTCCCAGTATCAAACTCTGTGCCGCAGCTGGCTGCTGGCTCTGAACTGTAACCTGATGGCTGTTAGTTGTGTCTGTACCAGCAGAACTGCTCACCAGGCTTGGTGCCGCAACAGTCTGTAACACGTTCATCATAAGACAGGTTAATTCTTGAGTCACTGAACACTGATCTCTCAGCTGCAGTGACTGATCATGTGAGATAATCACTAATGGAAAGGAACAGCTGAAAAAAGTCAGTCATGACCCGTTTAAAAGCTCTGGTGTCCATCTACTTACATATAATATGGCTTCCAAAGTTTGTTCATAGGTCATGTGTCTGTAAGTTGAAATATTTTCCCCCCATAAGACATAATGACATACTTCGATACCAGCTTCCTACCCATCACCTCCTGATCACCATTCACATTCACTCTTAATGCTATCTTCTTACACCTCCAATGCCAGCCTCAGTGCATCGTACAGCGTGAACACATTTAAAGGTATTCTAAACTTACCCCCCCCCCCCTCCCGGTCCTGAGTAAGTAAGTAAATATGGATTGAGCCCTCACGGTCCCATTGCATATAGGCCTTCACAGGCCCTTTGTGCCCCCTCATTAGATCCACGTCACAAGAGCGCTGTCCTCCTGAAGAAATTCCAGACGGCCCTTAGACTCAGACCTCCCCCGTCCTGAGTAGTTGGAATTTAAAACTCAGCATCATTGAGGGTTAATGATGAACGTTTTAAATGAGCACAGACAAATTAAGGTGGCAAACTCAACAATACCACTCGCCTTCCGAAGACTGCATTTATCACTGAACTACTTCACTAAATTAAAAATTCCGAGGCCTTCCACACCAGTTACATTGCACTGACTATGAAGTGTATTTAAAACACATGATATTTCAAGGTTTGGTTTTACTGCCATCTTGATGTGACTTGTCCCTATGCTGAGAGGCTTTTTTATGCTTCATTTTGAGATTAACAGCTATGGGTATGAAACAGAAGTCATTACTTTTACGACAGAATGAAACTACAACTGTATGAAAACAAAGTGATCAGTGAAAAAGGTATGCAGTATGCTGTGATATACACAAAACCCTAGTACTGTTTGAACACTGATGGGCAGTGTATCTAGCTAGCTAGCAGTCGGAATGAAAACAGAATTATAGTATGGAAAACTACTGGATAACAGTAAGATGAACAATAGGGGGGCAACTTCTGACGGTGGGAAGTGACCATTACAAGCTCATGACTGTGTCCAATAGTGGGCTGAACCTTCAGGTTTTGCTGCCAGTGTGAGTAAGGTACATCTAACCACCAAACTGCCATAAGTCTTCTTCTTAGCACACAGATATGTTATTCAAATGGTTCCCAGTTCAACACAGACTCAGTGTAAACCAACATGAACCTTCAGAGAACCACAGCACTATCAATCTCACCTGCACAGTGACGCTGGGTGTGGTAACAGTTGTGGTACTCCATGTGCTGGAAGTAACTGCATTCGAACTGGCGGCCGCTGCTGCTGCAGCCTGCACCATCATGTTCTGGTTCGCTTGTGCTTGTGCCAAGCTTCCAAGCTGAGCAACTGATGCCAGTTGTACCTGCTGAATCTGGCCAGATGGAGTAATAATTTGGGCCACCTGCTGCGTTGGTAGCTACAAACAATTAAAATTCATATAACACTTACTTATTGAGGATGTGTGAAAAGACAATACTGAAGACAATACAATACAGTACCCGAGAAACAGAAAGTAATTGAGGATGGTGAAAATTACATAATGAGGAGCTTCACAGTAATCACATTCTTCTTCTAACACAATCAGGAGAATAAGATGGGCAGGACATGTTGCACTCATGCAGAATGGGAAATGTATATACAATTCTGGTTGGAAAAAGGGTAACTGGGTGTGGAGGTGAGAAATGGATTTAAATGCCTCGAAAGTCAGGTTTTTTAATGTGGTGATGATTAAAATTTCGTGATATAACATTAAGTAGTTACCCAGTCACTACCTACATTATGCTATAAATCTGAACATGTCTGGCTTTTGACTGTGAAGGCCTTGATTCAATCCCAGGGCAGTCCGTGTAGGAGTTTGTTAACAACAAAGTCGCATGGCTGCAGGTTTTTCTCCGAGCACTTCAGTTTTCCCCTACCAATTTCTATTCCCATTCTCACACAGTCTATCATCAAGCTACATGGGCCTGCTGTGTGACTGCAGTACAAGGGGCCGTTTGTTCCCACTCCTACAACTATGTACAGAGTGGCCACTTCAGCACGTTCCACTTTATTTACACTCCACGCTTTGACTTTAACTTTTCTGATAATACACTCCAGTGGCACATTGAACAGTTGCTGGTATACAGTCCACCCCTGTTCCACTTAGCAGGAAGTGAAACTGCATCAGAGAGTTGTTATCAATACAAACTCCACATACCTGACCCAACTGTGGTATCATCTGCATCTGACTGCCTGATGCCTGAATTATATTTGGAATTGCTGACGCAAACGCCTGGACAGGGAAATGAATTGTCTGATATAGAGTCTGCCCATTTGCCGTGGAGATGGGTACCTGAACGGGTATGGTCTGTTGCATTGGAAACTGAACGACTTGTGGCATACTGGCTGGCCGAACTGCAACATTTTGGCCTGGAATGAAACAACAGACATAATTTAATTTGACTCTGTTTATTCCGTGCTTCTTGACTAAAGTATTCATTCATAACACCAACAAATGCACATTTGACACATAAATTAAGAAACTTATATGCTGACACTAGCTGCATGAAGGCTGTAATACAGTAAAAACTACTTCTGTAATCTATTGTATTTTAGTAAGTTTTAATTTTTGTGTAAATCTCCTTGAAGATGGCGTCATTAATGCTGAGACATGTAGCAGCGATATAAGACTACATTTATACGTGTCACATGTGCATTTGTTGGTGTTGTTGGTTTTATCTTTCGCACATTGCGTGGCTGTGATACAATGATTTTATTGCAACCAACTGTCTTTATACATATTGCATTCTTCAGTGTCTAAAGTTTGGCTGCAACTTATAACACATCTAAAATCAATGCATTAACTAAGCAGTACAAATAATAAGCCAGACACATGTAAACTAGGTCGCATAACTGGAGACTGGAAATGATATATGTACACACATAAACAGGTGTATGTGAAAAGATTATGACATAAAAATGGGTGTTATCTGTCTGACAAGTGTCAGTACTCACTTTCCATTGACTCGCTTAACTTGCAAGACTTCAATCTGAAATGAACGTGTTGGTTAGATGTGATGTGTGTCTGTGAGCCAAACAAAAGCATTTCCAGCACCTTCTTTAAATATGGTCAGTAAAAACATAACACAATCTGCTGTCCATAAGACTGAAATACATGAATCCTGACTCATGGCAAGCTGAAATAGCAGCATGCACTGTGCAGACTGCCATCATGCAAAATTGTGTGCATGAAGAGTCAGGTGAGTTTGTCAGATAAAATAATGTCCCTGTATAAGGGAAACTGGCATATCAATGAAGTTGCTTTCATTTAATCTATATATAACTGAACTCCAGCACTAAGTACCACCAACGTGCCCTCCAATTTTTTCTTTACAGCTGCATGGACCTGCTACTGAAATGAGCAGAAAATTTTTACACACATGATGACTGCGTGGCACTTTAAAGTTTTTTGTAACATGCATAATAAGAATACTTACAATGAAAATTTAAAACTTCCAGCTGCGCAGTAACAATTCAGTGTGCACGGGAGTGTTTCAGTTACTACACGAACACGCTCCTGTACAGCTTACAAGGAACACTGAGTACCACATCAGATATTACGATCTGACAATCTGTGACTCGATCACAGATGGGATTTGGGGCAAACAGTCTTACGCATAAAATTTTTTGATACAGTGTTCTCCAATTTCCCTTCTTGTATGGTTTCTTGGTGAGCAGAGTTTTGTAACGTAATGCAATTTATACCAACTTCTGTTTTGTTTCTATGGGTCTAGAAACATTCAGTAAAAAAACATGATTCGGGTAAGATTACCTCAGCAACAAGCAGCCTTGTGACTTCAGAAAAACAGCCCAAACTGACATAGCTGGTGGCCACATAAGAATTCTTTCACCAATTCAGTCCTCATTAATGATGTTTTACTACAATCACAGTAGCTGAAGACACCTCACAGAGCCAAAACCTCAACAAATACACAGCATATACTGTATTTAATCTCTCGTCTCAGCACAACAACTGTCATAACAGCTCTGTGACATACAAAGGCTATCTCCACCAGGAGTTCATAACCCCCCAATGTTCAACTTACCTTATTCCATAAACAACCTTTCATAATGCTGACCTCCAGCTCCTACGCAGGCCTCACAACTGCTGAAAATATCTCTCAACACACGACAGAGTTCTTGTCTTGAAATGTTGGCATTTTCTCATCAAATACTGCCATTTAGTTCTTGCAAAGAATGTGGACTGTCCTTCATTTTGTCTTCTTCTGTCGATCTTTTACAAAACTTATGATGACAGTTCTTTGACACATACTTTGCAAAAGCATTGCAAATGAACACTTATTGTTTGACACAATAAATTTATCACAATGACCTCTCTCTATGACACACAATTATAAATAACACAATTAATGCTGAGTGCTTAAACTGTGTTGGGTCTAGTGATCTTCAAGCTGTATATCATCTATTCCCATCACCCTTGACGACAAATTTCTTCCAGAAAAAGTTTCTTATGACCAAAATTTCAAATAATGCAGGAACATGGTTTTCATTAAGACAGAGGGCTTAATAATATGATGGAATGAGACATAAACAAACCGTAAAGATATGAAGAAAGCAGTAGCAGTTATTGCTACACAGCATTCAGTCCCCATATTTGATGCAAATACTCTAACAAAGGCCACTGAGTCAGAAAATATACTGCTAATCACGTACACAGCTCTAAACGGAGAAGATGAGCAACACAAGGCATAGTTACCTGCTTACAGCTTGGTCTATTTTGTTCACCATACATACCATTTGGCATTTGTACTGTTTGTCCACTAATGTTCTGCAGGACACTGGCTGGATAAATGCCCGGAGCCCGAATGATTTGTCCTGTGGGTGCGATGAGAGCTTGACCACCTGCTAGCTGTACAGCCTGATGTTGGCCTGCCGGCATTGCCGGTATAAACAATGCCTCCTGCCCATCCACTGTCACCGTCTGCATTGGCTGGACAACATTGTAGGTCAGGTTCTGTCCGCCTGCACTTACTAACTGTGCTCCTTGCTGCTGTTTTAACAAGGAAAACAATATGCCATTACACAATCATGATCAACACCTAGCAACAAAAACCACAATGCCAAATCCTTCCCTCCTACAACTTACTATTTTAACACAATGTTTATGACTAGTTGTGGTAGAATGTAGCATATGAAAGTGTGGCAACTTTCCCTTTCCTAAAGCAACTGTTACAGATGTGGTACAAACGAATTGTTAAATATGGATCTCCCTAAAATAAATAAAACAATAATTAAAAAACTATACGAGAACTAATGCTACGTGAATGACATACACTGTATCTCAAAAAATGATCCAAACACACCTGCAAAAACTGGCCCGAAACTCCTTGCACCGAAACGACGGTTGGGGTGACAGCAGAAGACGCGAAAGTCTTCACCCCTGGTGCTCCCGCTGTCGTCTGCTGACTCTGTGCTGTGCTTTCCGTCGACGCCACGGCTGTCACGTGATGCTGACCCGATTGATGGTGAATGGGAAGGAAGTTCTGTAGCTGTGACAGCGTGATGACTTGGGGCTGCTGTTGCTGCGGCACAGCTGCTGGGCTGGGGATGGCAAGAGATTCTCTTGCAACTTGTGCTTGACCCGCCACGACTGTAGCACCGCCCTCGGCTTGCTGCTGCGCTTGCAGCTGCTGAAGAACGGCTGCGTTCAAAACTCTTATTTGAGGTGCTTGTTGCTGCAACGCTAGCTGCTGAGGAACACCTCCTTCTTGGGCTTGCTGTTCGTGAGATGAAGATGTACCGATCTTGCTGCACGTTGCAGCGAGAAGAGCAAGGGGGGACGGCTGAATCTCCTAAATGAGGCGGAGCCACGAACAAAATGGGATGTCAGCAGGTGCGTGTGAACCAACAAGCAGGGCTTTGGGTAGCCCTGGAACAAAGTCGTTACGCGCGCGCCTTGCGTTTTGCGGAGAAGCACACAAGGAACTCCCACTTTCCCACCCCGCCCCAAATGGACCACACACATACACACACGAACATGCACACAGACACTTGGTCAGCTTACCTGAGATGTGGTGTTAGACAAGATGTATTCCGTCTTGATCTTTGTGGGTGCTGAGGACATTATTTGCTGTCTTCACAAACAGAAAAATTACTGTTTCCCCCGACCCACACTCATATAATATTCCTTCAGCTCATGGCGGACACGTACTGACGAGAAATGACCAGATACATTTTCGTGTCATGTATCCATGCGCGGATCAATAACAAGGATTACACAATCTACGTAATATATGCGGGCAGGAGAATTACAAGCGTATTATCAGTGCTCTGTAACTTGAAATCTTCTCTCTGCAGTATGTTAATCAACTAGTTTCGCTAATATAACTTGATATTGCAGGAACTATTTGGGGCGTCAACATCGGAAGTTTACGTCAGTGATGCGGTATAGCGGTGCGGCCCGCTGGGTTCCACGGAAATAGCTGATTGGCAGTTGCTTACAATGCCCTACCCTGAGCCGAGTAAATTTGTTAGGGCTGATGGAACCGACTCGTTGCCTCCTCCCACCTCCTTTGCGCGACGCCAACCGCCTGTTTATGACAAAGGAAAAGGGTCGAACTCCCCATGGCCCGAGGGAGGGGACGTAAGATATGATCAAGGGGCTGGACAGGGATGGGACCTAGCTTCCCTACGGCCAGCACAAAATCACGAAAACCGCCCCTCTGCGTGGCCTGCTGTGCAAGGAGACGAGATTAGGGAAGGGGAAATCTATTTGTGTTGTTAAAAATAAAACATCAGCTGTTTTGTATATGACCTTTCCTTTATATCTCTCTGAAGGGGTACTACACTCTAGTGTGACGACATGGATTGGTTCACATTTTAACATAACTGATAACAAGGCTGAATATGAACAAACTGAAATTGTGAATCTTCAGTTGGCTACCGATGGCCAACTGTCATAACTGTATGTGTTGTCTGGTTACAACCGTATTAATGAAATGAGTGTCCTTGAAATGTTTTCTCACCTGCCTCAGTCCTTGTTGTTGTGGCATCAAAAGAAAGTCTAACCTTGGCATCCGCGTGACATTCTGAAATGTAACCTAGAAACTGCAAGCATGCAGAATATCCTTTTAAAAAGGAGTGTTTTTTTGTATTGTATTTATGGCGATACAATATACGTTCTGCTTTAAAATTTCCCATGTCAGCAGTGCACCAAGGATAATTTCGTGGAAGTGTGCTTTTTAACAGTGTCAGTGGCGGGTGCACCTGTGTTCTGTGGCTTGGAGCATCACACTGTGAGGAGTTTCAAAACGTAAATGAAATACGCATTTATATTTGAACTGTAAAATTTTAAGACCATGAATTACTGGTGTTATGATAATATTAAACACGAAATAATTACATGAAGAGGCCTGACAGCATACTCTTAACAGTTTGAGAATGGATAGTCATGTTAACTGCGCATACGAATTCAATTCCTACCCACAGAAAACACACTTCGTCTCACCACAAAGACCACCACTTTATGACATTCAGCGAAATAATAGTAGCTTGTCTTGAGAATCACAAATGCACATTAATAATAACCACATGTGGCAAAACAGAGTTTCGTAATGTTACAATATATAGCCTAGTTCAAGGGTGCACAAACTTTATAAAAATCTAGGAGCCACCTCAAAATTCTAACGGCCAAATGCGCGATTTCCATACTGGAGAACCACATGCATTAGGCACGACCGTACAAAATTAAGTACACCGAGCGACCTGACTCCCCGGATTTGTGCATCCCTGGCCAAGTTGGCCTGCCACTCGACTTCAAACGGTTAAGTGTCATTTACAGTATTTCCTTAGATCCCTTAATTACTGGCGTCAGGTCTACCGTAAAATAAAACAATAAAGAATCCAAACTGCAGTCCTGATGACGTAGCTTACCGAGTTTTGTTCCATATTGACATTTCTTTTATCACTGTCTTCTTGTGTCAATGTTTTGTTGTTGCAACTAACATGCCTGTATACAAAATAAAAACCAAGCTACCTGCTTCTTCATGGCATCTCTCAAGCTTGCAACACCTTAGGGGGCCCAGCTCCTCTAAGCATGCCCCACATGGTGATTTGCACGGCGGAGCCACTGTACGTACGGACGATTTCAAAAATAAGGCAACATTTCCACATGTTTATACTGCAGTAACCAACGAGCCTACAATAACGTGATATGTATCAATCGTTTGAAAGACAGGTTTAGTACAGTCCCAATAGAAGTGCTGTCGTAAACAAGGTACAGTCAGTCCTAAGCAAGGTCGAGCCCAGTCCCAAGCGAGGTCTTGTCACAATCAACGCAGGACAGTCCTGTCCTAACCAAGACCCTCTTCAGTCCCAAGCTAGGTTCTCTCCTGAGCAAAGTCCTGCGTCCTAAGCAAGGGCCAGTCCAGTCCAAAGCGAGGTCCTGTGTCCTACACAAGGCTTGACAGTCCCAAGTAAGGTCCTGTGTCGTAAGCAAGGTCCAGTCTAGCCAGCAGCCAAGGTCCTGTGTCCTACGCAAGGTCCCGTCCAGTCCTAAGTAAGGTCCTGTCCACGCCTAAGTAAAGTCCTGTTTCCTACGCAAGGTCCCGTCCAGTCCTAAGTAAGGTCCTGTCCAGTCCTAAGTAAGGTCCTGTCCAGTCCTACGCAAGGTCCTGTCCACCCCTAAGTAAGGTCCTCTTTCCTACGCAAGGTCCTGTCCAGTCCTAAGTAAGGTCCTGTCCAGTCCTAAGCAAGGTCCTGCCCAGTGTAAACAAAGATCCTGTGTCCCACGCAAGGCACTGTAGCCGAAAACTGATTGGGTTTGAATCCCAGTGCGACCACTCCCCAACAGGAGAGAAACCAAACATTCTGCAATTTTTGTTTGACCATGCTGAAAGCGCACATACTGATCTGTGTAGAGGTGTCTGCACCCTACCTGAGGAAGGAACCTCTGACCCTCCCGAATTTCAGCTGTTTCTCCCTCCCAGTCGCGACAGTCAACTTTGGGCGCTCGTCACAAGAATCAGACAATTCTGAGTTTCGCTTACATGATCCCAAATTTCGCGTTGACCAGTGTGTGCTCTAACACCTGAAGTGTGTTTTCTTCACCTTTATTCTGGGTGGGCGCTTTATTCCCACAGAAAATTTAATAAAAATTTCACCAATAAGAATCAGGCAATGTTTCTCGACGAATTATCACTTAGAAACCGGAGACGTTTGCCGAAGATGTCTCCCTAAATAATGACACAGATAGAAAAAAAGACAGGTATTCAAAATTTATTCACAAAAGACAGAATGTAAATCAAGTGGCCTGAAGGTGGTAATCAGTAACAAACAGACAGATATCACAGTGTTCAGAGAGTAGAGTCAGTGGTCAGATGCTAGGGCGTACTGCAGTCAGTGTGAAAACGTGGGACGTTAGGCACGACTTGTAATGTGTGCTTACGAATCAACAAAAAGTGCAAAGCGCTTCTTCGTGGTGCAATATGCAGTGCTGTTTCTTACAACGTCGACAACGCTGAGGAAAACACCCCATTAAGGCTATGAAAAAATTTGTCATGCTTCAACGTCTGAATTGCTCCGAGCACCTGACTTCTCAGCTTTCAAGCTACGGACGAAGGTGTGAGGGCAGACAGCTAGACGGGCCTGCAGCGGTCAGCGACAACTTTGCCCCAGCGTTTGCCGCGCGTAATTTCAGCGTAGCGTTACGTTACTCTGTTGGCCCCTCCAGTAACCTGCATAACAGGTCCTTTCATTTCGTATGACTGGTTACATGTTTCAGCAGCTCGTTCGTATCACCGTCCCATCCCGAAATAGGAAATAACTAACTAACTAACTAACTAACTAACTAACTAACTAACTCCATGGAGCAGAAGACTTCTTCAGAAGCCAACAATTTCTCAGCTAGTCAAGAAATTCCCCGCATTTTATGGAAACTGGAGGTTCATTACCGCATTCACAAGAGCCCGCCACCTGTACATATCCTGAGTCAGCTCAATCCAGTCCATGTCCCATCCCACTTCTTGAAGATCCATTTTAATGTTATCCTCCAATCTACACCTGGGTCTCCCAACTGGTCGCCTTCCCTCAGGTCTCTCTACCAAAATCCTGTATGCACCTCTCTTTTCCCCCCTACGTGCTACATGCCACGCCCGTCTCATTCTTCTCGATTTGATTACCCGAATAATATTTGGTGATGAGTACAGGTCATTAAGTTTCTCGTTATGTAGTCTTCTCCACTCCCCTGTTGCCTCGTCCCTCTTAGGCCCTAATATCCTCCTCAGCACCCTATTCTCGAACACCCTCAGTCTTTGGTCCTCCCTCAATATGAGAGACCAAGTTTCACACCCATACAAAACAACAGGTAAAATTATAGTTCTGTATGCCCTAATGAAGAAGGAAGTATGCCCTCTTATTTATATATATATATACGTATACGTGTATATATATAAATATATAATCTAACCCGGTTATAACGACTTTGGTTTAAATGACACTTCGCCTATAGCGTCAGATATTCTGTGGTACCAATTAAATTCCTTGCCTCTAACCCATAACATTACACTCCTCGGTTATAAAAACACCCGTTTATAACGACACAAAATATTTAGTCCCTTCCGTGACGTGATAACCGAGTTAGACTGTACATATGTGCGCCCTTGTATGTATGTGCCGGTACGCCTGTACGTAACTCTTTGTCACGTCTTAAAGGGCAGTGGCCCACATGAAAGCAGCAAACGAGAAGCACTGCACGTACACTAGCCATACCCTATGAAATCTGCGCTCTTCTGGGGTATTACGCAGCGTCGAATGGTAATCCTTTTAACGACGTTTCGGGACGTGTCAGTCCCATCTTCAAGGGTCAAGAATGTCGCGGCGGAAGACTGAAATCGCGCATAGGCATACCCTATGTTTACATTTACAATATTAACCCTTTAAAGACGAAGCGTATCTGTTTTATATAAGGACTCAGTGCGTACCGCGCTGTAAACACTCTCCACTTCGGTTACAAAAACCAGTCTCTTAATGTTTTATAAGACAAAAGTTGCTGTTTGTTCTGAGATCCGTACAAAACACATAAACGCAATGTGGGCACCACGCAGAATTTTTTAATGTTAAACCTGGTGGTATGTAAAGTTACCGCTAGGCTTTAAAAGGTTTATATGTTTGTAAGTACTGAGATTGTATTAAATTAACATTAAAACAGGCGTTCATAAATTCGCCTTTTTTTGCATTTTGCTAACAAAAAACTTTTTTAACCCTTTAACGCCCAGTGGTAAGTATATGTAGCACATGCTAAATCATTTGGAAACCCCGCATTCTGTCCACACAGTGTGAACATCAAAATAAACAGCCCTTCCCCTATACAGCGTTGATCGACTGGTCTTCGTAATGAACACTGACTATGCTCTCTGTCAGGTACGAACCGAAGTTTTATACGTTATTTAGATGGATGTCACTCTGCCCCAGTGCCACATTACAGTACACAAAATGGCACTGGAAAAGGATTTTCACTAAGTGGTACTTCGGTTTTCCCCTGCCAGTAGATATCAACCCACCAATGCTCCATAATCGTCTTCATCTACGTGTTGCCCTTACCAGAAGGGCGAACGGGCGAAGGCTGGGAACCTTAAAACAAGGGGTGCTATTTCGAGTGTCGGAGAGCACTAGACACAAAAGTACTTTTCATACTGTCAGTCTTCAAACGTTTGAGTATTTTTCCTGTTGGCCTCAATTTTCTGAATGTGGAGTAAGTTAAATACCAATTGTATTAAAATTCTTAGTGCAGGTACAGACATACATGTAAACATCAAGGTAAACTTAAAAGTGTCCGTTATAAGTTCGTCGTATTCGGTTTATTACGTTTGGGAATACAACACGCAATGACCAACGGAAATACATAGGGCCATTATTTTATCTGACAAGTATCGGTTGCCGCTTAATGTCCGCTCGTTTGTAGTATTAACGGAAGCCACTCATCTGACCGCCCACACCCACGGACAGAGTAGCCGTAGGATGTGACAAACAGCATTTGTCATATAAAATACATATTTATGCACACCCTCTCAACTGGAGGGTTGACCGTCGCCTGTTGAAAGGAGAGGCTTGCAGCCAGTAATGACGTCAAATATAGCGTCACGATAATCAGTTCTGCAGGCTAGGTTCGACGTCGTGCCTCACAAAACCTCGTCACTGATCCATTCCATCGCCCCATCAAAACCAATTCGTGCCGCAGTGGTCACGAACTGCAGGCATGGCGTGTTCGAGGCTGGAACCCATGTGCTATGCCGGGCGTGGTTGCCATGGACCTCGCCTCTCCGCACAAGCACGCAGGCATCTCGTGGACCATCTGTATGCAGTGGGATGAGTGCTGGGGGCGGGACCGATAGCCAGGCGGATATGTAAGATAACCTTCCGCTTCGTCCAATTTTCCCAGCGGTTCAACTTCGGGTCCCCTCCGAATAGTTCGGCTATATTCGTATGCATAACGGGAAAGTAGCATGTAAGGGGAAAGGGATGGCTAGTGTAAGGCGGACAAAGGAAAACCCACTCTTCTGGCGCGCGTCTGAAGCATTGTGAGTTGTTTGGGTCTACATATAATGGACTGTGTTTCAACTGCAGAGGCTGTTTATCGCACAATGCGAAGGCAGCAATAGGCTCTTGACAAAGTGCAGTCTTTGCACCAAGTGGTTTTCTGTTAAATAAACGGCCTAAAATTTGACACCAAAGTTTCGATAACCAGATCTATTTATATTAACCCTTTAAAGACGAAGGGTAATCAGTTTTATATAAGGAATCAGTTCGTACCGCGCAGTAAACACTCTCCAACTCGGTTATAAAAACCGCTGACTTAATTATGTATGAGGTAAACGTTGCTGTTTGTTCTGAGATCCGTATAGAACACATAAACGCAATGTCAGAACAATGTAGAATTTTTCAGTGTTAAACCTGGTGCAACGTAAAGTCACCGCTAGGTTTTAAAAGGTTAATAACAGCGAAGAAGAATAGAAAGAGGTTAAAAGCGCACACAATCTTAAAATTATTGGAACAAAAATTACTGTCAAAACACAGTACGAATACAGATCCTCCACATTTTCAAAGTAGGCCTAAATTTCAATTTTTCCTTACTCTTATCGGAGAACGAAGACATGAGGATGTATGGGGGAGTGTAGGTATAGGTCCATACATTCTTAACCTGCCGCATTGGGTTGTATGAAAGAAATGTGATCAGCTTCACGCCTTGGCTGCTTTATCCTCAGGGAATTCCCGGCAGTGCCCGTACACTATGAGATGGTGTGTGCCCCACGGCTGGTTTGGACCTTTTGAAGAAAGAAAGAAAGAAAGAAAGAAAGAAAGAAAGAAAGAAAGAAAGAAAGAAAGAAAGAAAGAAAGAAGGAAAGAACTCCTTGCCCCTGCCAAGAACTGAACCCCGAACCCTCGACCATTCATCCCGTAACCTATTCACTGTATCGACCGAGAGATCCACAGAGAAGTAGGACACGACATGCACATCAAAAGCATGCTACTGGGTAACAAACTACCTAACCTAACTAATGATTTCCCTGGGGCGAATTCCTTCTCCTAGAGCCGCCAGTTCTTCAGCTAGTTAAGAAATTCCCTGTAGGATATTCTGTGGAACCCGAAGGATCATTACCGTGTACACCTCAGCCACATGAATCCAGTATACGCAATCTCATCCTACTTCTATAAGATCCATTTTAATATTATCCGCATGCTACTGTCCTTTATTTCTTAGTCTGACCTCTTTCCACCTACTCACTGCAGGCGTAGAGAATTATTGTTGCACCTGATCACACTGAATGACACACCATACTCGGTAGTACTCCTCTGGATGAGTGATCAGCCCGACACAGAGACCTCTACCTGCCAAAACAGAACACTCATAAGAGACTGACATCCATGTCCCCGGCGGGATTCGAACTCGCAATCCCAGCAAGCGAGAGGCCGCAGACCCACGCCTTAGACCGCGTGACCACTGGGATCGTCCATGTTACTGCTGCATACCTTATTTATGGGAAACCTCACTGCTTGTAACGCATTATGTAATCTGCGTTCGACATACTGACTGAGGCATGTTGCAGCACACATCGACGTGTCTGGAAACACAGCCTACACTTCATCTTAAGTATTTAAAAGGATGTGTGTTCTTTTGGGATATGCCACTGCATCACTTGGTCCGGACCCTCTAGACCAATGTGGATGAAGGCACTAGAATCCTTCGAAACGTCGGGAACCGCATACCGAATGAGAAAGCATCACAGCCCAGAAGACTGTAAACCTCAACATTGCCGCAGAAACCTCGATACTAGCACCCCTATACAACAACAGTTTCAGGAAGTTCAACAAAGGAAGCGACGCTAATATGGTGCAAGCCCTGGGCGCTGGCCGGCGGACAAACTGGCCCTGAGATAGGCTAATCTTCGCGGATTCGTGAGGTTTCACATACTCACAGCGGAGCTGCTTGAGGATTCGTGTGTTCGGAAAAATGACGGTACGCCGAAACGGCGGGAATCAATAACCCTGATATATGAACCACCAACACTTACGTTTAGCAAGTGTCAATGTCACACTGGGGCTGAGGAACGCCTAAGCAAACACGACTGATAATCCACTCTACCAGCCGCAGGTATTGACAATCTGCAGGTCCGTTTCTATGCGCTTCGTATTTGTTAAACCTACTGCGGTGTAACAGTAGGCAGGAGTCCAGGGTAAATGCAAACAAAAGGTATGGTTGGCCCCGTCCACGCCACGAATGCATGTGCAGAATTAGAGGCATAGATAGACCAAATCATTCTTAGCCTCGGCACTAGATGAAGGCGGTCAACTTGATGCCCCGGCCGCTTTACCTCGGGTTTGAATAGGAGCCTGGGTGGATCCCACAGCCCCTCTTGCACAATACCGAGATTCGAATCCCGGACCGTCCACCACGTAAAAGGCATATGGTAACTGATATCGTACTCTCTTAAATTACAGGGGAACTCGGTTATAACGTCATGCAAGGGAGTGGATATTTTGTATCGTTATAAACGAGTGTCGTTATAACCGAGTAATACACTAATCTTTGTGTTTCTGGATACAGAACTGTACCTTCACCTGTTGTTTTGTATCGGTGTGAAACTTGGTCTCTCACAGAGGGAGGAACAAAGACTGAGGGTGTTCGAAAATAGGGTGCTGAGGAGGATATTTGGGCCTAAGAGGGACGAGGCGACAGGGGAGTGGAGAAGAATACATAACAAGGAACTTAATGACCAGTACTCATTAGCAAATATTATTCGGGCAATCAAATCGAGAAAAACTAGATGGGCGGGGCATGTAGCACGTATGGGGAAAAGAGCGGTGCATACAGGATTTTGGTGGGGAGACCTGAGGGGAAGCGACCACTTGAGAGACCCAGGAGTAGATGGGAGGATAATATTGAAATGGATCTTCAAGACCTGGGATGGGAGCATGGATTGGATTAAGCTGGCTCAGGATAGGGACAGGTGGCGGGCTCTTGTGAATGCGGTACTCAGGTTCCGGGTTCCATAAAATGTGGGGAATTTCTTGACTAGCTGAGGAACTGTTAGCTTCTCAAGAAGGCCTCTGCTCCATGGAGTTTGTTATAACCGAGTAATGGTTAGCAGTGAGGAATTAATTGGTACCACTAAGTACCTGATGAAATAAACGAGGTCACGTATAAACGGATATCGCTATAGCCGTGTTCGACTGTATTTGAGTATTACCCGTTTAAAGACGAATCGTATCTGTTTTATACGAGGACTCAGTACGTACCGCGCTGTAAACACTCTCCACTTCGGTTATAAAACCAGTCTCTTAATGTTTTATAAGGCAAAAGTTGCTGTTTGTTCTGAGATCCGTACAAAACACATAAACGCAATGTGGGCACCACGTAGAATTTTTTAATGTTAAACCTGGTGGTATGTAAAGTTACCGCTAGGCTTTAAAAGGTTAATATAGCCCTGTATCATAACGGACGCAAGAATATTTAATTAAATACAGCACCTTCGCTGCGGGGCGGACAGCTGAGATATTGTGGTTCGTTTCTTAGCATAGGACTTCTCTCCAAAACCTCCAGACCGGTGCTGGGACCCACCTAGGCCCCATATACAATGGGAACGTCTTTCTTTGAAGGCAAAGCCGCGGGGAGTGAAGTAAGCTACTCACCTGCATCCAGTGCCGAAGTAAAGAACGAGTGGAGCTATACCTCCATTCCCATGGCATGCACAGAACTGCTTTGTCTTTTAAATTACGGATTTTTTCCCCATCCTCCTGCCCCTTCCCCTCTCTCAGCTCCACACAACCTTAGCCACCTGATGCTCTTGAGCTTGTATCTTACATGAAGCTCCAGTTTTGTAGTGTGTAATGTTATTACATAAACAATCACCTTTAACCTTTTAAAGCCTAGCGGTAACTTTACATACTAACAGGTTTAAGATTAAAAAATTCTACGTGGTGCCCACATTGCGTTTATGTGTTTTGTACGGATCTCAGAACAAACAGCAACTTTTGCCTTATAAAACATTAAGAGATTGGTTTTTATAACCGAAGTGGAGAGTGTTTACAGCGCGGTACGCACTGAGTCATTAAATAAAACAGACACGCTTCGTCTTTAAAGGATTAATTGAAGAGGTTTCACATAAGTGTAACTGAAGGTGCTAAGAAGCAATGTAACACTGTTTGACCCTTGAATATGAAGGCATAAGGTTCATTCGAAACGTCGCGAAGCACTCATCCAGCGATATAGAATCAGATACCTCAGTCGTCTGGTACCATACGGAAATTCTACTTATCACATGTTTCCTGAAATTCTGAAGCAATACGACAGTTTGACAGGGCGACCCAAAACTTTTGTACGCTTCTGTATAGATTATACATCTGCATACGACAGCATATGTGAAGAGGAATGAGCTGTACCAAGCACTGGACGCAATTTGCAGGTACACACCAAGTACATAAACCTTTTAAAGCCTAGCGGTAACTTTACGTACTAACAGGTTTAACATTAAAAAATTCTACGTGGTGCCCACATTGTGTTTATGTGTTTTGTACGGATCTCAGAACAAACAGCAACTTTTGACTTATAAAACATTAAGAGACTGGTTTTTATAACCCAAGTGGAGAGTGTTTACAGCGCGGTACGCACTGAGTCCTTATATAAAACACATAAGCTTCGTCTTTAAAGGGTTAACTACGTTCGCAAACCTCACAATGAAAGATACCAAGAACCAGGCGCGCAACCAGAATTTTTCGCTGGGGGCGGTGGGGAGGCAGGGGGCGGATTCTGAAGCTATATACACGCCTAATTTATGTTTAATTTTCGAAATTATGTTACAATAAAAATCATGCCGTAAGCACAACATAACATTGTCTGCAACTGTATTTATATATACGTAAACATAAGTAACTGTTCCGCGACACAATCACAGTGTCCTGTCTTTCCTAATTTCATTAATTTATTTCTCAAAATTCTAATGCACTAGTCATCAGCCGATTTCAGTGGCGGATTTCGGCTGAAGGATAAACCACGTAAAACTTTTGATATCATAATATCTACAAAACCTGTGTTTCTTAATTTCAGTTTTAGGGCGTTTGGCGGCGGGCTGCAGCCCGGCGGCCCCCCCCCCTTGGGTGCGCCCCTGCCGAGAACTGCTAGAATCCAGTCTGATATATCAGAATTAATGCACACTAGAAAAGGGCTCCGCCAAGGCGAAGCATGCTGCTTTATAGGTGCCAAAATAGAGACAAACGGAACGATAGCCTATAATAAATACGCGCGAACTATAGCCTGTAAAAAAAAAAGGTAAAGGTTCACCCTCTAACAGGCCCTGACGGCCCAAGAGGGCGAGTAGAGGTATAGCTGTAACCTTTCGTAAGCCTCGGCACGAGGAGGGGATGGGGTGGCTAGCCCCACGCCCCGGCCGCTTTATCCCCGGGAAAGAGACTCAGTACCGATTGTACAGGAGGCTGGGTGGGCCCCAGGGCCGGTCTGGACGGCTGCGGAAAACCTCGCCTCCACCGGGATTCGATCCCCGCACCATCCATCCCGTAGCGAGTCACTATACCGACTGAGCTATCCCGGCTCACACTGTAGTCTATGCGTACAGTACCAATAGAGACGGAAAGACTCCTACAGTAACGACTGCAGGCACTCATCACTGGCGAGAGAAGGTATAAAGACAGGCCTAATAAAAAGGAGAGACGATATATGTCCTAGGCCTACGTCTGACGGTCAGACGAATAATATCAGACCTCCCTGCAACACGCAGAAATGGATATAGGTGCACTGAAAGGGCATATGGCTATACACTGTTCTGTAGTATCTAGAGATAATAATATTGGAAGATAATTACAGAGAACACTAACTGTGGCACGTTACGTGTTGCTATGGACACTTACTGCGGCACATAGGCCTAAGTGCTCCTGTGGATTGCTGAAGCACTTACTACCTGTTTTTATGTTATTCGTACACTAACCAACTTACGCATTTAGTGAAATACACTCGTAAGTACAAAGCGCCTACATGTTTCGGCACCGCGCTGCCATTATCAGGGAGTTATTTAGAATAAAGGAATACAAGGCCAGCACGCTTATTCACGTATTGTATCGCCTGCGTTAAAATTATTAAAATATTAATACTCCAAAACGCACAATTTTGACAATCATACAGTAAAGTTAAAAATTTTTTTAAAGTGAGATATTCCGGACAGACGTTTCCAGTTGTTTCCGCTGTTTATGTAGCACGCATACAAACATCTGCCTCGACCTGTTACCAGCTGAAGACATCTCGTCTTGCTAGAGTGTGTGATGTGTGTCGTGTCGGTGCCGAAACATGTAGCAGTTTTAAACTTTTGAATGTATTTGATTAAGTGCATAAATTCGTTGATGTGTCAGCTAAAGAGGAACACAAATGCCACGCTAGGCAAAACACTGATCGGGCCAGCAGTGGTAGCCCTGTATGTTTCAGAGACTTGGTGCTGAACAAAAAGGACTGTGTTCCTTTTGTTCCGTGCATTTGAAAGGAAAGTGCTGAGGAAAACCTAAGGGTCTGATAAAGAAGGTGAAGTTAGGCGCACACAATACAATAGAGAATTATCTGAAGTGTGCGAAACTTGGTCTCTCACACTGAGGGAGGAACAAAGACACAGGGTGGTCGAGAATAGGGTGCTGAGGAGGATATTTGGGCCTAAGAGGGACGAGGCGACAGGAGAGTGGAGAATACTACATAACGAGGAACTTAATGACCTGTACTCATCACCAAATATTATTCGGGTAATCAAATCGAGAAGAATGAGATGGGCGGGGCATGTGGCACGGATGGGGACGACCGAGGTGCATACAGGATTTTGGTGGGGAGACCTGAAGGAAGGCGACCACTTGGGAGACCCAGGAGTAGATGGGAGGATAATATTAAAATGGATTTTCAAGAAGTGGGATGGGGGCATGGACTGAATTGAACTGGCTCAGGATAGGGACAGGCTCTTGTGAATGCGGTAATGAACCTCCGGGTTCCATAAAATGCGGGGAATTTCTTGACTAGCTGAAAAACTGTTAGCTTCTCAAGAAGGCCTCTGCTCCATGGAGTTAGTTAGTTAGTTAGTTTGTTTGTTAGTAAAGAATCAGATATGACAGTAGTGATGAAGCTAGCGAGGCCTGGGGGGAGGACACGTGATCACAACGAGTGATAGCGAAATGCCCCCCCCCCCCCCCCCCCAAAATTCGAATTACAACCTACGGGCAAAAAGAAGGATAGCAAATTCCAGGGTAAGATGGATTGATGTTGTAAATAATGACACGAGAAAGGCGGGTGCTGGAAATTGGAGGATACAAGGGAAGGCTAATGACGGGTGGCGGAGAATGACAGAAGAGGCCAGGGCCCACTTAGGGCTGTAGTGCCGCTGGAGGTGGTAAGTATGGCGCTTCATCGACACCGACTGTGACGCACAGGCCTAGAATTTCGACCTGATGTCTTCTCCGGTACCACTGGCCTTCCTGCCCCCCGTGAAGAGTAGTCTGTCTATGAAGGTTACAGTTTTGTGGAATGTGACGCCGTGTAAATTGGTAAGTTAAATCGTACCGAAAATTTGTAACCGTATGTTGCCTCCACCTTGAGGGATTCCTGAGTCCCTGAAGACCCTCTGAAACGTAGATAACTACTGTTGCGGAAAACAACTTGCGACTTGCGGAGTGACGATATACGGCACGAGGGCAAACGGTCAAGGTAAAGCAGTCCCTCCACAGACCTGGACAGGCCCTGAGGGTTCCAGGAGGTTGAGGCTCCCAGATTTCTAGACAATCGGCACATGAAGGTGGTAAGGCTGTCAGACCTACGAACCGGCCGGCTTTACCTCCCAGGAAATATTATTCCTGGTATTCATTTCTCTTAGGGACTGAGGGCCATAGTGCGGCCGGAAGGATTATGTCAATGAAAAATTCCAATGATACAATCGGGAATCAAACCCGCGACCTGCCTCCTTGTAGCGCAGTGCCTCTACCAACCGTGCAAGCGTGTGCTCTAAAAGGGGAAAAGGAAAGCGGGGTAGTTCCATGCCACCCGCATTCCCTACATGCACCGCGAGTTTCAAGTTATCAGTCCTTCAACAATCGACACGGCGTCATATCCTGGACGACGTGAATCTTTATCAACACCACTGTAAGAACCTCCAAATCTCACATAGTAAGTCGTGCTGTTTTCATTTAGTTCCGAAGCCTGCACCCAGACAGACGGTTTGTGTCTATTTTAGGTGTTCCTTAGGCCTACTTAGTACAAAAAGCATGCATTATGTAGAAACTACGTCCGTCCGTCTGTTTGTCTTTCTGGGCCTACTGTCACCCACTAACTGCCCGTAATATTTTCATAAAATTCGGTACAAGACTTCCTTACAAAAATATGTCCGGCAAGCATGAATTGAGTTCCGTGGAAACCCACTCAGTGATAGCCATACTTTAACCTTTTAAAGCCTAGCGGTAACTTTACATACCACCAGGTTTAACATTAAAAAATTCTACGCGGTGCCCACATTGCTTTTATGTGTTTTGTACGGATCTCAGAACAAACAGCAACTTTTGCCTTATAAAACACTAAGAGATTGGTTTTTATAACCGAAGTGGAGAGTGTTTACAGCACGGTACGCACTGAGGCCTTATATAAAACAGATACGCTTCGTCCTTAAAGGGTTAAAAAATTCTACGTGGTGCCCACATTGCGTTTAAGTGTTTTGTACGAATCTCAGAACAAACAGCAACTTTTGCCTTATAAAATATTAAGAGACTGGTTTTTATAACCGAAGTGGAGAGTGTTTACAGCGCGGTGTGCACTAAGTTCTTATATAAAAGAGTCATGCTTCGTCTTTAAAGGGTTATTCAAGAGAGTACATGAATTTCTACCCGTACTTCCGATGTTTCCTGACCGATTTGGATGAAATTCGGTATAAAGTATCTTCAGTGTTCAGAGATTATAAGTTTCGTGCAAATCGCGAAGTCCACACTTTACTGCAAGACTTAAATGAGATCAAGTGAATTTAACTCCTAACCAATGGCGATCAGCGGGAAGTAACAGACAGGCGCTACATGTTTCCTCTGGAAGGTTACCCCGGAGATAAATGACCCTACCCACTGTGAAGGTCAAAGCTCTTTTCGGCAGTCGAGTACAGTACTTGAGAAGCGTTTGTTTTGCTTCGTCCTTGGGGATCGAAACATGTAGGAATGTTCAATGTGATACTGTAATATAAAATACAAT
The DNA here is from genome assembly GCA_013340265.1 of Coptotermes formosanus. NCBI lineage: Eukaryota > Metazoa > Arthropoda > Insecta > Blattodea > Rhinotermitidae > Coptotermes > Coptotermes formosanus. The sequence goes on from BLKM01001554.1 coordinate 895,372, forward strand.
ATATAATATAAAATAATAATAAATATAATATAAAATATCTGGGAACAGTACTGTGCGTTTTGTTGGTCTGGGTGTTGTGGATTCCCTTGTTTTGTGTTAAAAGCGCACTGCAACTTTCCGAAGGTTTGTCCTAACTTACATGAGGAACTCGCTTAGCCTGCCTTGATACTGCATTCACTCACGTCCACATCCTGCCAGTTCTGTCGGCATTAGCGGGCCTACTGCTATTTATCTCACACATATCTGTATCACCTTAAACTTACCGGATTTAACCTCAAAATTTCGCATCGTCGCCATGTTTGTAAATTTTTACTTGCGAAATTAATTTCACGCAAAATGTGTAAATACAATCAGCAACACGGTCTGTCTCCGTTACCAGCTTACTCGGCTGCTATCTCAGGGCTATAACTTTACATTTTAACCCTTTAAAGACGAAGCGTATCTGTTTTATATAAGGACTCAGCGCGTACCGCGCTGTAAACACTCTCCACTTCGGTTATAAAAACCAGTCTCTTAATGTTTTATAAGGCAAAAGTTGCTGTTTGTTCTGAGATCCGCACAAAACACATAAACGCAATGTGGGCACCACGTAGAATTTTTTAATGTTTAAACCTGTTAGTACGTAAAGTTATCGCTAGGCTTTAAAAGGTTAATTTCATCTTAATTTTTGTCAACAGACGGAAACCGAACAGTACAACAGGGGTGTACGGAGCGTGCGGGCCACTAAATTTTGTACGGTGGCGCCTAATATCGGTGGGCCCTCAGTATGGAACTTGCTTCATATCACCTTTCTGGCGCCTAGAATTTTGAGGTGGTTTCTAAATTTTTGGAAAATTTGTGCATCAGTGTAGTAAAACACGCTTGGGGTAATAGTAATGAAATTGTAACGAGCTGCATACTTCAGCTTTGTCACGCACCATCCTGATGGACAGAGAGGCAGCCAATCCTTGAGAAATACAACGAAGCTGCTTTTCAGATTTATTATGTCTTTCCCCCACTGGGGCAACAGCCCCTAGTGGTCGAGGGCCCCCTCATTATCGAGGCTTCACGATCACACTCAGAACACCACACTCGGTATGACTCCTCTGGAATAGGGATCGGCCCGTCGCAGAGACCTCTACCTGACAACACACAACACTAGCAAGTGACGGACTTCCATGTCCCGGCGGGATTCGAACCCACAATCCCAGCAAGCAAGCGGCCGCAGACCCACGCCTTAGACAGCGCTGCCACTGGGATCGGCTAAGATGTATGTACGGACGTAAAACAAGACGGAAGTGGCCCAGAAACAGCTGGTGTAATAAGTGAAGGTCAAATTCCACAGAAGCCCATTAAATGGTTCGGGTAACAAAACACGCGAGCGCGTATAACACGTACTCTTGACGCGCTGGCTGTACGTAGTGTGTAACACACACAGTTACATGACGTGTCCCAGTGCAGGTGTTCGTAGTCATTAGGGAAGGGCATCTGCTACTGTAGTCGTCAGACAGCAGTGCTTACATGCAGGGAGGTTGTCCCCTACTGCATCTCAGATGCAAGGGGGGGGGGGGTGGAGGGGGGAGATTACACGAACAGAAGGGGAAACTCGAGTACGCCATGTGTCCTCTACCAGCCCACAAACCTGTCTATTAATAAACTAAAACAAAATTTAGTGAACATCCTGTAAAACAACGCGTGATTTCAGCCTCCCGCCGCGATACGCTCTTCTGGGACATCACGCAGCGTTGAGTAGTAGTTCTGTACCGACGTTTCGAGACAACCTATCGGCCCCATCTTCAAGGGTCAAGAAATCCAGAACCTGGGATATTACGCAGCGAAGAATGGTAATTTTTGTACCGACGTTTCGGGACAACCAATCGGTCCCAAAGGACTTCTTGACACTTGAAAGATTGGACTGATCGGTTGCCTCGAAACGTCGGTACAGAATTACAGCTCTACGCTGCATAATATTCCAAATTATGTACCGACGTTTCGAGACCACCTATAGGCCCCATCTTTCAAGTGTCAAGAAGTCCAGGACTACAGAATTACCACTCTGTGCCGCTTACTAGCCCTGAAGAGCGCAGATCTCATTTCACGAAACTGATTGTTAACCGCATGAATGCTGCTTTAGGTCATTTTTGCATTATTCTCTGATTAGGCCTAGAGCCTATTTAATTCGGTGTCCATGAGTGCCATGCCAAGTAGGCGTTAGAAACAGGTCGTCGATAGCCTGTATTATGTTGCCAGTACTATAATTGTATTCGCATGGATAGACTGAGGAAAATCACGAATATCATCAGTCAGACAGCGGATAACCCGGCTTCAGTTCGGACCTGGTAAATTCTGAACAAATATCTAGTACTGCAGCTGCATCAGCCCCTTCGGTCACCGTACTTCGCGGAACACGGGCTTGAATTTTCTTCCCTCTGTCTCTTTATTTCTTTGCTTCCTCTTTACAGCCTTCTTACTCGCAATCACTTATATATTTTCTGCCTGTCTTTGCCTCGTTTCCCTTCTGCAAATGTGGGAAGCCAGGACCGTGGGTCCGCGAGTTCAGTGACTTCCACTCGGCAGAGCATACGGCTGCTCTGACGCGCGCCAGTCAGTGGCCGGACACACAGTTGCAGGCGACTGCCAGGCCGTTGCGTGACTTCAACAGAAGACACTACGCGGCTAGGCGACAGCCACTGCGATCGAGCAGTGGCTCTGGCCACTGGAGTAACACAAGGTTCTGACAACGCTCACACGAGCCAGAGCGGCGCGTTCGATGTGGAAGGATTCACCGCACATATTCAGACCCAGTCTGTGACGTCATAGCCACGCGTTTCCTGCCAAGCTACTTGCGTGGCTGTGGCGGCGACAATAGTGGCTCATTCATACAGCCTTGGGTTCCCTTTTAGGCGCGTTCGCAAAATTGTTCAATCAATATTTTCAATAAATTTTTCCCCCGAAAACGGTACCGTTTATGAGACAATGTGGGAAAAATATAGTACAGCCCGACAGGCCACAGATGACAATATAATACAGCGCATGCGCTTTGTGTGTTGGAAAACTAAGACTACAGACACATACGCGTACGCACACGGAATATGTAACACGGCAACAATGGTTACGCGAACGCACCTCAACGTTACGTTACAAGTACATTGCTTATGTCGTTCCCTTGGACCCTTTCCTAACCCCAGCTTTACTGTCATGACTAGGAAAATTACACCTTTTGTAATACAGTTTTACATCGACTTAATTTTCTTATCTGTAAATATTCCAACGTTAAATTTTACCGCGAAATGTGCCCAAGGTGTCAGCGAGTCAAGATAAATTTGGGGAGAGGTTCCAAAGGAGGTGCATGGTACAAGGAAGGTCTACAAGGACTGTCCAGGCCAGTGACAGGCAACCAACAGCACGCGAGCCACAAATGCCAAACCGGGAAACCAGCTGAACACACATCTTATTTTTTTTTTAAATTCCTGAACAAAGAAGCTGTCACTAAATCACTAATGATAGGTCACTTTAGGTGTGTGTGCATATTTCTTAAGGCAGGGGGCCTTCTAAAAGAATCGTCGCCCCTGTCCAGGGTTACACTAAGTATATACAACCTCCTTATTTCTAGCGGCCACACTGTATAATTCTTCTTTGTTGGGCGGGTCGCATTCAGAAACTGCAGACTGACTGAACCAGTCCTGACAACTGAACGACTGCTTTGGTTCACAACAGCCCACAGGAAATGCACTACCTTGCCTTTAGTTCAGCGGACGCTAGGCCTAGACTGCAGGCGGCGGTTCATTTATGAAACACCGTGGGGCTTTACGCAGCCACAGGTAGGTAATGTTTACCTTTCGTGTCGCAAAGGCTTGATAGAACAACGTAATTACTGTCGGCCCTAAACCAAAGGAAATCGTGCCATGTTATCGGATGGAAAAAGAAGACACGCGACGACGTATAACGTGACATTGGGAGTGTTCGTGTAACGATTGCTGTCGTGGAAAAGCGATATGCATTACATATTCTGAGTGTGTGTATGTAGCATGCAAAGCGCATGCACCTTATTGTATTGTCATCTGTGGCCTGTCTGCCTGTACCATATTTTTCCATATTATATAATAAACGGTAATATTTTCGGGGGGGGGGATATTGAACATAAAACGTGCTTTGATTTTCTCGACGACTGTAACATTTCTCATTCTAAGAAGAATCCAGCGAGATATTATCATAAATGTACACAGATCTTCATGTGAAGTACCTGTTATTCTTGTCAGATTTAAATGAAACTTAAATATTCTCGACAGATATTCGAAAAATAATGAAATACCAAATTTCATGAAAATCCGTCCAGTGGGAACTGAACTGTTCCATGCGGACGGACGGATATGACGAAGCTAATAGCACCTTTTCGCAATTTCGCGAAGGCGTCTAAAAACCGACTCAAAAATTCCGAAAATATACAATATTCACAAAATTCTCGAAATAGAGTTCACTGCAAAAAAAAACGTTTCTTGTGTGACATGTGAGGGTAGCACACTGCTGCTGTTGTGGATCCACGTCTCCTAGAATGTAACGTTGTTTCTCTACGTTTCGAAAAAACACGTAATGCCTTCATTTTTCAGGCTCGAGTGTTTCACTGAGAATGCATTATTGCTCAAGACGAAGGCATTGCACACCCAGCGATGCACTATCACATCCCAGAAGACGCCAATGTCCCATATATCCAATGTTACCATTTATTAATATTTTCATGTTCCATTTAATGTTAAAATACATATCTCAATGCCATCTATAAGCAACTACTTTATAGAACCACTCACAATCTCCCTCATGATGATAACAAAGTGGCCGATACAGGTTTACGGACAACCAAGCAAACAACCGCAGCGTCTCCATCAATCAAGCTGTTAGCAAAGGCGGTTATATGAAATATACAGCGTTCCACTTAAAACCAGTCCGGTTGCTTGATTTCACCGTGCAAGAGGGCCGGTTTTAAGTGGAACACTCTGTATTACACTTCGTACAAGGCACATAATTAAAAGCTGAGGTCTTCCCTCTTCTAGGTCGTTGCGCGTCGTAAGTTGGGTGTTGACCGAAGCCGTCAGTTCCATCGCGGCTGAAGCCTGAAATACCGCACAACTTACCCTTTAGAACTATATGTACCGCCAGGTTTAAAATTCACAAATTCTACGTTCTGCCCACACAGTGTATTTGTGTGTTCTGTGTGGATCTCAGAACAAACAGCGATTATTTCCCTATACAGCATTAACTGACTGGTTTTTGTAATCGAGACGGAGTGTGTTTACTGCGCGGTACGTACTGGGTCTTCCTTTAAAGCCCAGTGGTTACTATATGTACCGCCAGGTTTAACGTTCACAAATTGTACGTTCTGCCCACACAGTGTATTTATGTGTTTTGTGTGGATCTCAGAACAAACAGCGATTATTTCCCTATACAGCATTAACTGACTGGTTTTTATAACCGAGACTGAGTGTTTACTGCGCGGTACGAACTGGGCCTTCCTTTAAAGCCCAGTGGTTACTGTATGTACCGCCAGGTTTAACATTCACAAATTCTACGTTCTGCCCACACAGTGTATTTATGTGTTTTGTGTGGATCTCAGAACAAACAGCGATTATTTCCCTACACAGCATTAACTGACTGGTTTTATAACCGAGACGGAGTGTTTACTGCGCGGTACGGACTGAATCTTTAAATATACTTCAGGTTTAAAGTTATTTAAGCTTTGGCTTAGCTGTGTTCTGTTTATCGCTGCTTTCTCGTAACCTCACTTGTACAAATTAGCAAATACTGGCAAGGAAAACGCCGAGATCCTCACTGACAAAGAGGTCTCTCAGCCGGCGCGGTAAAGCCGATCAGCTGATCGCACTGAGGTCCAGGGTGGAGCAGGCTAACGCAGCTATCCGTCGTTTGGTCTAAGCCGATTATCCCAGCTCAGTGACGGCGCCTCCTGTGGCCCCCGACCCTTCCTGATGTGGCCCGTGCAGCTTTTATTTCTTCAAATTCTAACGTGCATCAGCCCCATATAAAGTGTAACGAGAACAAACATAAGGGAATGAGAACTGCTTTCTGAAGAAGCTACACAGTTCATTGCGACCCAATACAGACAAGAATAAAATGAATAACATCCAATGTTTCAAAACATTAACATTATTTTTAACAACACAGGCAATACCGTACAAGGTAACACTCTGGCGCGTGCGCGTAAGGTTTATACCTCCTCAGCCAGCCTAAAAACTTAAGTCGAAGACAGCACGTGTACAAGTATGTCGATTTAATGTCGCCGGCAACAATAAAACGTACTTACGTCTTTAGGTAAACTGCCTCGATATTTTAGCGCAATTTTAACCAAATTTGGATTTCATGACAGATTTTCATGGGAGGTCCCCAATATCAAATTTCACGGAAATCCGTCCAGTGACAGCCGCGATGATACATGCAGACGGCTCTAAAAACCATCTGTGGCAGTAAGCCAAACCACCGGTGTCTGAGTTGCCCGCGGTTAACAACCGATCTAGCAGCTAGCGGGACTACCCATAAAATTACCTGTCGGAAGCACAAAGAAGCAGACTAACAATGTGGTTTACAATCCGTGGCCCACGAGGTCATTTCAAAATTAAATTGCACTCCTAATTAAATAATACAAACCAGGTAGAATCCCGGAAGTGCTGGGCGCTATACAATCCGCGACTTAACGTGGCCTTTTCTAATTATTATACAGGCAAAAACAACTTATTTTTCTTAATATTACAAAAATAAGTTGTGTTTGCCTGTAAAATAATTAGAAAGAGTACTGTATGAACACAACCCGAGGGGAAATCCAAAAATTACTGTGGCTTGCTTTCTCTCTCCAGGGAAATGCCAAAACAGTAGACCAAGCAAAACAGACTTGCCATTCATTATCCCTTTAAAGACGAAGCGTATCTGTTCTATATAAGAACTCAGCGCGTACCGCGCTGTAAACACGCTGCACTTCGGTTATAAAAACCAATCTCTTAATGTTTTATAAGGCAAAAGTTGCTGTTTGTTCTGAGATCCGTACAAAACACACAAACGCAATGTGGGCACCACGTAGAATTTTTTAATGTTAAACCAGGTGTTATGTAAAGTTACCGCTAGGCTTTAAAAGGTTATTGTAACTATGTTACACCGATGTAGAGTTAGGGGCACAGCGGTGGGGCAGTCGGTTGAGGCACTGCGCTAAAAGACGGAAGGTCGCGGGTTCGATTCCCTGTGGTGTCATCTGAATTTTTCATTTACCTAATCCTTCCGGCCGCACTATGGCCCTAGGTTCGACTCCGCCTCTAACAGAAATGAGTACCAGGAATATTTCCTGGGGGGGGGGGGGGGGTAAAGGTGGCCAGTGCGTAGGGCTAACAACCTTACCAGCTTCATATGCCTATTGTTTTGCAATCTGGGAACCTCAACCTCCTGGAACCCTCAGGACCTGTCCAGGCCTGTACAGGGATGTGTAGTGACAGCACAGTTCTGAGAAAAACAGACTCAGTTTTACCCTGTCACAGGGAAAGCAACAGGACAAGGCCTGCCACTAGGGAGATTACGTTAAGCCGGATTAAAAGGGACAGACAAGCTGCACGCAAGGGCAGCGTTAATAAATGGGTACAAAATTTTAGCCGGGAAGCCTGAAGAGAAGAACACGGTTGAGGGTCCCAGGCGTTAATGGGTTGATATTAAACTGGATCTTAAATAAAACTGGAGTGAGAGTGTGGGAAGGATTGAACTGGCTTAGGGCACAGCCCAGTGGAATTCGTGTATACGGTAATGAACAGAGGAGTTGCATAAAAAGGGGTGGATTTTTTGGACTAATGACAGAGTGTCAGCTTTTCAGGAAGGACTGTGGTCCATACAGTCAGTTATATTGCGTGCAGCTGGGATGTTGTGAACGTTCGGACTGCAGGATTACTGCTATCATAGCGTGAGATTTCTGCCTGTCACCATCGAGTGGGGAAATCGATAACTCGCAGGGATAACACGTGTGTCGACAGCGGGCCGGACCGGGGAACTCCACAAACGTCAACGAGAGACTGTCGTTGTAGGTATGTAGGTTTAAACATTCAAAGCCCAGTGGTTACTATATGTACCGCCAGGTTTAACATTCACAAATTCTACGTTCTGCCCACACAGTGTATTTATGTGTTTTGTGTGGATCTCAGAACAAACAGCGATTATTTCCCTATACAACATTAACTGACTGGGTTTTATAACCAAGACGGAGTGTGTTTACTGTGCGGTACGAACTGGGTCTTTAAGTATAATTCAGGTTGATGTTAGTTTTTATAGGGTTAATGAAGTGTCGGCGTCGAAGACAGTTTCCACGAAAGAATGTTTATGCATAAAAGATACTAGGTAAAAGTAAATCTGTTCCACTGCAAGCCCCAAAGGCACACGGGAAAGAAGAGGTACAGCTCCACTCATTCTTAACCCCGGCACTAGGTGGTAATTGGTCACCTTCACGCCCCGGCCGCTTTACACGTGGGGCCCACTAGCTTGGTGGGTCCCACAGCCAGTCTGAAAGCTCTGCAGAATAGATAAGTCCCTTTTTCCTGCCCGGAATCGAACCACGATTGCTCGGTTGTCCAGTCCGTAGCCTAATCACTATATCGACTGAGCTATCGCCGCTCCCGCAGATGTCTCTAAACACGCGCACGACCGATCTGATGTCACGTGTTCCAACCCGGTTCAGGGCACAGAAGTGTATTTGCATTTCATGCCTGCTTTACCCAAGGTAACAAAATGAACACATAATGGAGGGGTTCGAATTGGTCTGTGGGATGTGATGCTTCATATCCGGAACTGTTAAAAATAATTCTGATGTACACTCACCGCTTACTTCACTATAAAAAATAGAAACTGCTGACTTCTTCTTCAGTCACTCTATATTTTTACCTTGCAATTTTTATATTTTGCACACCCCCCCCCTTCCCCGTTCATCAAATTGTTATGCCTGGTGCGAATCACCCATTTGCCTCGCCCTTGTTACGGGCCGGATGACCACTACAGTCTCAGGGCCGGCCTTAGGTCGACTGGATCGATTTGACGTAATCGGGCGACGCGCTCATGGGGGAGAGAGAAAAATGCAATTATGTTTCGCTTGGTTTAAGTTTTAGCAAATAAATAATAAATAACATATTTGACTAATTGACTGATTAAAAGTAAATAAAAATGATAAAAATAAATCACTTTAATTTTTCAACCTAACACGCTAACCCTCCATGTTAAGTGGGTCCCTGTCACCACGGCATGGCGAGTCCTCGGGTTGCGGATGGAGGAACGGCCTCCAGGTATGGAGGGTAGCTGCGAATACATTGAATACGCAGTCGCGGACAGCCGACAAGGGGTGGTCCTCCAGCTTGGGGGTTGGGCGAGGTGCTAACAACTGCTCACCGTAAAAAATTATGATGTTACGAAACAGCCTACAAAGCCTCGGACCTGGACCGATTCTTTGGTACGACCCCAGCTACGGAAAAAGGATATGAGTTTTGGAACATGGAATGTGAGGAGCATGTATAGGCCAGGGTCACTTATGACAGTGGCCAGGGAATTAGGTAAGTACAAGTTAGATTTAGTGGGTGTACAGGAGGTTAGGTGGGACAAAGAAGGGACTGTAAGAGCCGGGGAGTATACTTTTTTCTATGGCAAAGGGCAGGAAAATCATCAATTGGGATCAGGTTTTTTTGTGCACCAGAGAATGGTATCAGCAATCAAGAGAGTGGAGTTTGTTAGTGCTAGGATGTCATACATAGTGCTGAGAGGCCGCTGGTGTAATATCATTGTTCTGAATGCGCATGCACCAACGGAAGAGAAGGGTGATGATTCAAAGGACAGCTTCTATGAGGAATTAGAAGGGGTTTTTGATCATTTTCCTAAATACCATATGAAAATTCTGTTAGGAGATTTTAATGCAAAAGTGGGGAGAGAGGATATTTTCAAACCGACTATTGGGAATGAGAGTTTACATCAGGATAGCAACGATAATGGTGTTAGAGTAATAAACTTTGCCACATCAAAGAATCTAGTTGTTAAGAGCACTATGTTTCCGCACCGAAATATTCATAAATACACCTGGACCTCTCCTGATGGGAAGACTCACAATCAGATCGATCACATATTGATAGATAGGAGACGGCATTCCAGTATACTCGATGTGCGATCTTTCAGGGGAGCTGACTGTGATACTGATCACTATCTGGTGGTTGCGAAAGTTAGGGAAAGACTGGCAGTAAGTAAACAAGCAGCACAGAAGTTTGATGTAGAGAGATTTAATCTCACGAAGCTAAGTGAACTAGAGGCTAGGAAACAGTATCAGCTTAAGATCTCAAACAGGTTTGCAGCTCTGGAAAACTTAAATGTTAGTGAGGACATGAATAGGGCTTGGGAAAACATTAAAGAGAATATCAAAATCTCGGCTCAAGAGAGTCTAGGTCTACACGAACGGAAGCAGCATAAACCATGGTTTGATGCAGAATGTGCAGAATTTTTAGATAAAAGGAAGCAGGCTAAAATTCAGTGGTTACAGAATCCAAACCAAAATAATGAAGATAATCTGCACAACGTAAGACGTGAAGCTAGTAGACATTTCAGGCACAAAAAGAAGGAATATCTGAAAGCTAAAATTAATGAAATTGAAACAAACAGTAAGAACAAGAATATAAGAGACTTGTATAGGGGTATCAATGAGTTTAAGAGGGGGTACCAGCCTAGAAGTAATGTAGTAAAGGATGAGAAGGGTGACCTGGTTGCAGACTCCCACAGTATTTTGGCTAGGTGGAAAAATCATTTCTCCCAGCTGTTGAATATACACGGGGTTAATGATGTTAGGCAGATTGAAGTACACACAGCAGAGCCACTAGTGCCTGAGCCCCGTGCCTTTGAGGTTGAGATGGTTATTGGAAAACTAAAAAGCCACAAATCACCAGGTATTGATCAGATTCCAGCAGAATTGATTAAAGCAGGGGGTAGGATTATTCAGTCTGAAATCCATAAACTTATTATTTCTATCTGGAATAAGGAGGAATTGCCTGAGGAATGGAAGGAGTCGGTCATTGTGCCTATTTATAAGAAGGGTGATAAGACAGATTGCAATAACTAACGAGGCATATCACTTTTGTCGACTACGTACAAAATTCTATCCAACATCCTTTTGTCAAGGTTAACTCCATATGCAGAGGAAATTATTGGGGATCATCAGTGTGGATTTCGACGTAACAGGTCAACCACTGATCATATATTCAGCATTCGTCAAATACTTGAGAAAAAATGGGAATACAATGAGGCAGTGCATCAGCTATTTATAGACTTCAAGAAAGCCTATGATTCAGTTAGGAGGGAGGTCTTGTATAATATTCTCATTGAGTTCGGTATCCCCATGAAACTAGTAAGGTTAATAAAAATGTGCCTAAGTGAAACGTATAGCAGAGTTCGGGTAGGCAAACATCTGTCTGACACGTT